>RCUC01050483.1:0-18933 GCA_003697995.1 Taxidea taxus jeffersonii | reverse complement strand
ATTTTATTTATTCATTTGACAGAGAGAGAAATCACAAGTAGGCAGAGAGGCAGGCAGAGACAGAGAGAGGGGGAAGCAGGCTCCCCACGGAGCAGAGAGCTCGACGTGGGGCTCGATCCCAGGACCCTGGGATCATGACCCGAGCCGAAGGCAGAGGCCTTAAACCACTGAGCCACCCAGGTGCCCCCATAAAAATAAAATCTTAAAAAAAAAAGATTTTATTATTTGAGAAAGAGAGTGAGAGGACACAAGTGGGGGGAAGGGGCAGAAGGAGGAGCAGGACACCCCCCCCCCCCGCTGAGCGGAAATCCTGATGCAGGATTGGATCCCAGGACCCTGAGATCACGACCTGAGCCAAAAGCAGATGCTTAACCAACTGAGTCACCCAGGTGCCCCAGTTGCTACAATTTTAACATGATGTGTAAGAAAAGCCCTTATTTGCCCCATCTACCATTCTTATTCAAACCATCTTGGCTCTACCGATCTATAATCTTTGCTCCTAATTCCCCTGAAAACGAAACCAGCATGAGATAGTCACTAGCTAAATGCCAAAGTCATATTTCTATATTCACAAAAGGCCACATAATTAAGCAAATACAGGTCACACATTTCTCCAGCAGGGTACAGGGACTCTTCTATTTCCATAGACCGAGAAAACAGCTTTTCTGATTGCTTAGAGTGAAACACTCCTTGCCTTTCTACAAACCACGCAAACAGCAGCTTCTACACTATTATCAGTCTGGCTAAAAGCACACAGGTAGTATTTACACGGCGTGTTGCCTCTTTAGACATTCCAAACATCGCTTCTAAGAGCCCGCTCCGTCAGCAAGCTTAGATTTCTGCACTAACTGGCTGATGACAATTACCGCTTCCCACTTGATTATAGTAATGGGTTTCAGCGAAATTAGTGAGCTGTCTCATAGCAGGTGCGCCCGGGGCCGCACAACAGGGAATGGGTCTGGTGACATCACTTTAGTCTTTATTTTTTTTAAAGGTTTTATTTATTTATTCGACAGACAAAGATCACAAGTAGGCAGGGAGGCAGGCAGAGAGAGAGGAAGGGAAGCAGGTTCCCTGCTGAGCCCGATGCGGGGCTCGATCCCAGGACCCTGGGATCATGACCTGAGCCGAAGGCAGAGGGGTTTAGCCCACTGAGCCACCCAGGCGCCCTCACTTTAGTCTTTAAATTTCAGCTTTTGCTTAAAAGATTTTAGGGACTGAATAAATTTTTCAAGGCTGCTGATTACATTATTTTAAAAACAAACCCAACCCTGCTCATACGGCTTAAAACCAACCTCGTTATTTAGAAGGCAATATTTATGCCCAAAGGCACCTGACTGTTAAGCCACAAGACCTAAGCACAGGCTGAGCACAGACGCACCAGTGTGCCGTCGGGTCCAAAATATAAACCCAGTTATTGCTTTGGGGGAGGGGAATCTGTTTGAGCAACAAGCTAAAGTGAGAGGTTACAGCTTACCCAAACTGATTTCTATAGAACCTTTGATGAAGGTATTTCAAAGATACTGGAAAGGCAATTCAACATCACAAAAAGATTTTAGAAATTGCAAGGGAGCCTCAGAAATCCTTAACCGAGGGCAGGGAAAAGCAAAGGGTCATCTGGTGAGGGCGTGCTCCCAGTAGGGCACGGGCAGTCCTACCCCAGCTAGTCCCACCCGAGAACTTGTTGAACGCCCTGGGAGATGGGATATGTGGGAAAGCGACCACACAAGCCATGTTGTGGGCCCCATTCTGCCATGAGACGCTGCGATGGGGAGATCACGGCAGCAGGCGGGCTGCACAGGACGGCCCTGGCCCTGGCCCCGCACACGGCGGGGGGCGGGGAGGGCTCTGCTGGTCCCTGTCCTACCGCCTCACATGTGCCGGCGGGACTCCAGCCCAAGGGGGTCTCTGAGGCTCGCTGTCCTTCTTCCTAGGTCTCCACGTGGCTCACACCCAGGCCCTTATCTTGGGAATCCCACCTCCCACCTCCCTTTCAGTGCACGCATCCCTAGGCTGCGGGGCCGGCAGGCTTGCTTCTCTGGGCCACCGTCCAGGGCACCCCGCACTCGGGCGTCACCCGCTCGGTCCTCTCCCAACTCGACAGCCTGCCCCTCGGCCCCACCGCTTGCAGCTAGCACACCGGGAGCAAACGCATCACATGCAACTACCTCGCGGGGGCCTCTGAGCAGTGGGGTGAGACCTAATGCTAAGCGAAGGGCTCGTGCGGTGCCGCAGGAGGCGGCTGGGGCAAAGAACTCACCCTCGACGTCGGGAAGCCCGCCTGAAAGTCTGCCTCCAAGAGCAGCTCGCCAGGGCCAATCCGGGCCCCTCGCCTCCATCCTACCCGGCTTCACCTGACAACTCCCTAAAAAGGCAGCGGCGGCCACGGGCCACCTAGAAGGGACGGGCCCCGGAGGCCACGTGCAAATGTGGCTGTTACTTTCCAGCCAGGCGGGTCCCTCCCTAGACATCGTTCCTCGCGGTGGGACCTGGGGACCGGCAGCAGCAGCAGCATGAACCAGGAGCTCGGCAAAATGCAGAGTCTCCTTGAACAGGCTCGAGAAAGTGTGAGAGCCCCAGCTTAAAGCCCTCTGGCCTTGGCACTCTCTAACCTCCTTGGGAATTCAGGGGGGACAAAGGCGGCCCTTGGCCTCTTAGTACAGCCTGAGCTTCCCTCCCTCTACTCACTTATTGCGAGAATCAGCTCCCGCCTCTGCGCAAATCCAATGAGGCGCTCGGAGTCCCTGGAGACCACCACGGGGAAGCCGTTGTAGTCGGTCTCCTTGATGAGCGTCTCCACGTCCTCCACGGTCATGCTGTCCTGGGTGAGCACGGACAGAGGCGGCTCGCCCCGCCGTGGCCGCATGACGTCGGTAGCCAGCGTGCGGTGGGTGAACTCGTCCTTCACGTCCAGAAATGGGTACCCGTTCAAGTGGATATGAGCCTCATAGATGCCTTCTTTCCCAAAGGCGTCGGCCACCCATTTGCTGGTCACGGCTGCCGCCATCAAGGGCACAATGTACTCTAGACCACCCGTTAATTCGAACATGATGACCACCAACGACACCGTCATCCGGGTAACTCCACCTGCAACCAAAGACAAGAATACAATTCTGAAACTCAACTGCAGACCCTCAAGAGGGCACGAACTGTGGAAACGGACAAGCTGCCTCTACAACCTCCAGACACCTGTTCCGAAGACACGGTCCGGCATGTGGCCCCGGGCAGACCTCTGGAACGCTGGCCAGGCTCTGGTGAACGCAGCCCGACCTCAGGGGGCCGTAAGTCACAGCTGCCTGGGGGGCTCTTCGGTGAGAAGACAACTGGGCTGTCTCTTCACCCAAAACCATAAGCCTGGCTTTTGGGCGAGTGGGCTAGGCAGGTCTTTGACACAGCAAATGTGGCTCTGTTCCAGAACCCCGTAAGCTGGGAAACTGCAGAGATTCTTAGTGGCTATGGACAGGAGAGGGACCCCACTGTGGGTCCCCTGGTATCCATACCAACTCCTACGAGTCTTCCAGGGAGCTTGAACTGGGGTTTCTCGACCTCGGCACTAGAACAGCTGAGGCTGGACCATTAATTGATGTGGGGTGTTCTGTGCTCTACAGCAGCAACCCTGGCCACCACCCACTAGATGCTGGTCGCACCGCCCCGTAGGTGTGACAACCAAGAATGTCTCCTCTGTCACCCAGTGTCCCCAAGAGGCACACACAGACCAGTATTCTAGACGACGTGGCCGCAACATGGTGGAGACTAAGTCCTCACCCAGGCCCTGAATGACTGAGTGGAGAGAAGCTCCCAAAAACTCCCACTACACAAACACACACACGTGTGCTACGTGCACACACAGGGTCGAGTCTCATTATTCATGGTAGCTGTGATCTACAAAGTTGCCACAAAGACTGAATGAGCAAATACTGAATCACTGCCCCAGGGAAAACATAAGGTTAGGTTTCTGTGAGCTTCTGCTCGCACCATTTTGGTCGACCGATCAATACAGAACCTTATTTCCTGTGTGTTTCTATTAAAGACACCTTATTTAATACACGTAGATGGTTCACGATCACTGAACGCATGGCCCACAGACCGAAACTCCTGTGTGAGAAGACTTCTGTGACCCACCTATTTTCTCCATAAGACACATCGCAGCCTTCTTGTGCATACGATGCCCAGACTGTATTTAGCACTATGGCTGGGAGTCATTTAAAACAACAAAATCATTCGTAAAATGCAAAACACGAGGCTGTAGATAGGCCACGAAAAGGCCACGTGTGTAGAGTATCCAAGCTGTGACAAGAGGGCGGGCCTCCCCCCCTCGTTCACCCGGAGCTGGGAGCACACACGCGAGACACCTCGAACTTTCCGCTGCTCTTGCGCGTGTCTGAGGGTAACAGCAAACGCACCCCAAGCGTTGACTTAGGGGTTACAGGTTTTAGCAAGGAGGCCAATTCCCAAATGTGGGCTTTGCGAATAATGAGAACCGACTGTGTATCGAGAGCAAGCTACAAGCCCCAGTGTGTTAAGCCACCGAGATTTAGGGCCTTACGTGCGACAACGACACAACCCGGCCTGTCCTGGGAAAGCCAACACTCGAGGCCATGTCCTCCCTCTCCCCGGTGCCCTAACCCAGAGCGGCCTGGTGGCGGCGCTTGGCCTGGCCCCCCTTCCCTGGCACCGCAGCCCGCCCGCCCCAGCCGGGGCTGTACCTAGGCAGGCCGCTGCTCCCACCATGGCATAAAGTCCAGGGGTGACACAGTCTGCTCCGGGCCTGCACCAGTTCCTGAAGACGATCCAGTCGTGGTGATGGTAAGCCAGCTGCTCCACGCCGATTCCCACCATCCTGCCGGCCATGGCTCCCACCGCCATGCTGGGGATGAAGAGGCCTGAGGGGATCTCCGGGAGGCACACAGGGAAGGGAAGTATGAGGGAAGGAGGCCGCAGGCCCGCTTCCCCACACCCAGTGAGCAGTGCCCCCTCCACGGGCTTGCACCCCGCTGGTCTTCCAAGGAGGCACAACGCTTCCAAACGGAGGGTCAGCGGTGTGGACCCAACGGGACAAGTGGCTTAACCCATCTGGTCAGTCCTAGCCACTGTGACTCGGACAGACTTCACGCTTCCGCTTCCTCCCCTACAAAACAGGGCCTGCTTCTCCTGCTGGGGATTAAAGGATGGTAACTCCCTGCAAAGACTCACCCTCCTCTCTCCCCTGTGCGCCATTCCCACGAGCTTTTACAATTAAACGTGAAGCCGCAGCAGGGGAATGGGTCACACCAAGCAGCCCGGTGCGGCTGCCCAGCACCTTCGGAAGCTTTCCACGGGCTCACGGTCCCCATGAGGACACAGGGGTGCCACACCTGTCAGAGAGACGGGGGCCGTCCCCCCTTCCTAACGAAGTAGCTTCCCAGAAGTATTCTGAGTATGTTCAAGCCCCGCGAAAGGGAGCAAAGAACCAGACTGTGTAAAGTTCAAGATCTTGGGGGCGGTGCACTTCACATTTTGCTGCGTGGAAACGCGTTTTCACTTCTCTAGGGATCGGACGTGGGCCGGAGAGCGTGCCTGACCCTCCGTGCTCATGGAGACTGCACGGGATCGCGATCCCACCTGGCAGTGGCCCAGGACAGTCATCGATCTGAGGCTGCGAGTGGATTTGTAACCAAATTCCAGGCAAGTCTGGATCCTCGAGGATGATTTCTAGACTTTGGGATGTTCCTCTGAGTGGCCCCCCAATTCCTAGTCATTTAACTCCCTATAACCGCAAAGCAGATCCCTCCCGGCAGGGACCAGAAGAGGCTGCTGGCATCTCTCTCGGACACACAGACAATCCCTTTGCTAGGAGACAATGAAGGGGAGACAGCTGCCTGTTTAATAAAGTCCACCCGCCCCCGCCCCTAAGGCAAAAATTCAGGTTTCTGTTTGACCATTACCCACTCAAGTACACAGCTGCTTAGCCTTTTTTAAATGAAACAAATCATGAAAGTCCCGCACAGAAAGCAAGAGTAGCGGAACACTACAGGGGTTCCTCGGGGTTCAAAATGTTCTGCTTCGGCTCCTGGGTGCTCATTACACAAGCGTGCATTTTATGGAAATTCCTCGAGCTATGCACCGCTCCAGATGAATGCCAGCCTCTGAGCCCTCGCTTCCTCACTTGTGCAGTGATTAGTCGGGGTCCCAGGCGTGCTGGTTATCAAAAGCATTGCATCTCCGTGAGTAAAAAGAACATCAAGTGCCCAGCGTGAGAGAAGAGTCGGTAAAGGTCAGTCCCCCTCCCCCTTTTCGCCCCACGAGGAGGTTGCCATTCCTGAAGGAGAGGAACTGCCCCCCACCCCCGCCCTGCCCCTCCTTCCCCTTCACTGACCTTCATGCCAAAGGTAAAGATGGTGATGACGATCTTGAAGACCAGCGCCAGGGCCAGCTGCCACATGGCCGTGTAGACCCCGACACCGGCCGGCCGGTCTGGGATGTCATCCACAGGCCGGGTCATGTTGGGGTCGTTGATGTAGTCACAGAGCTGGGAGGACTCGAGAGCCCCACAGTCATTGAACAGCTCGGAAATGAGCTCGCTCGTGCTCCGGCGTGTGTAGGGGTTGGGGTAGGCGATGATGGCGGTGATGGCGGTCACCACGATGACCTCCAGCACCGGGTACTTCCCCAGTCTGGTGGTTTTGCGCCTCCGGCACCAGGCGATGTTGCAGCGGATGAAGAGGGTCCCCCACAAGCCGCCAAAGACCCCGAGCAGGATGAAGGGGAAGAGCTCAGCCATGTACCAGGGCGTGTGATATTCCACATAAAAGAGGACAAGGCGGCTGTTCCCAAAGGGATTGATGGATCGAAGCGTGAAGGCTGCCACCAGGGCCGCGAAGAAGGACCTCCACAAGGTCTTCAGGGGGAAGTAGTAACTGACCTGGGGCGAACAAGGAGGACATGAGACTGCCTGAAGGGAGAGCTGCCCTGAGCCCCCAGCCCCTGATCGGCAGCCCCCCCAGTGGCACTTAGTGGGACGGTTGCACTCAGACCAAAGATGGGCGGTACCGACTTCCTCCGGCTAGGGTTCATTACCACCAAGATGCACCAACTGAGACATTTAAAGGGCTCTGTGTCTTAAAGTGGAGTGAATACTATTCCAAGTGTGTTTGAGCTCTTGTAAAAGAAATGGGAATAGTTTGTTCTAATTCTGTTTATGTCACAAAGACCCTCCCAAAAGCAAATAAACCTCTAGATTGGATTCTACAAAATAAAATGGAATAGGTCAGGGTAGGAAAACCCTGGCCCGGTGAATGTATTTGTATGTCACATGACCTAATAATTTTTTTTATATTATTGAATGCTGGGGGTCAAAAAGAAATTTTTTGTGAGCTTTGAAATAGTCAAGAGAAAAGCAATATTTTGTGACATGTGAAAATTATATAAGATGCACACTCCAGCATCCACAAAGAAAGTTTTATTGAAATGCAGCCAGAGCAGTGCCTGGGTGGCTCAGTCGTTAAGTGTCTGCCTTCGGCTCATGTCATGATCCCGGGGTCCAGGGATCGAGTCCTGAATCAGGCTCCTTGCTCAGCGGGGAGTCTGCTTCTCCCTCTCGCTCTGCCCCTCCCCCTGCCCATGCTTGCTGTCTCTCTGTCAAATAAATAAATAAAAATCTTTTAAAAGATTTTTAAAAAAGAAATGCAGCCATGCCCGCTCATGTGAGTGTTGTGTGTGGCGACTTTCCCGCTGCAACCACAGAGCCGAGTTGTTCCACCCAAGGCTAGAAAACCCACAGAGCCCAGAATATTTACTCTCTGGCCCTTTGCAGAGAACATTCGCTGATCCCTGGAATAGATCCATTTGGGTTGCCAAAAACAGAAATGCCTCATTAGGTTGGTTAGGAGAAAGAGACTGCAAACTTCCAAAAAAAAGATAATAATAATAATAATTACATTGGCGATTTTTAAAATAATACTTGAAAACATATTTAACAGTGAAAATCATGGCTTCTTAATGAGCTGCAGGAATCTTGTCACTACCCTTCGGACGCAGTCCTCAAAGGGCTGGAGATGGAGGCCTCCCTCCGTGCTAGCCATCCTCAGCCCCCCGAACTGCGAATCCGCCCCCCACCCACTGCCCCTTCTCACCTCCTCAAGACTGAAGAGCACACCCCCGATTGGAGCCCCAAAGGCCACAGAGACTCCGGCAGCGGCAGCGGCAGAGAGCACCTGTGGGACAAAGAGCTCTGTGTGAGCCCCCAGCCCTGCCGTGCAGACTCACGTGAGTAGGTGAACCAGGACAGGGCTTCCAGAAGAGGCCATCACCGCGGACGGGAGTGCAGCCTGCTCACCTCGCGCCTCTTGCCCTCGTTCTTGCTGTACTTGGAGAAAAGGCTGCTGAAGAAGTTGCCACAGCAGCAAGCCACGTGCACCAGCGGCCCTTCCTTCCCCAGGCTCAGGCCGGAGGACACCACCAGCACCAGGGTGACGGTCTTGATCAGCAGGGTCCACTTCCCCAAGTAGCCCCTGATGATGAAGCCGCTCAAAATGGTCTTTATCTGCAAGAGGATGGAGAACGGGGGCGAGTGAGCCGCCTGGATGCCGCAGCGAGGAAAGGAACTGATTCACCAGCGCTAGACTTGCTTGATCATACCGAGGAGAAGCTACTTTAGTTCTGGAGTTGACTGTAATTTTATATTAACAGAATTTATGATAACAACCTATATCAACGGTAACCTGAAACCATTTGATGCATAGCGAACCTTAAGAATTTCTAAAGGCGTTGGGGGGGGCGCATCTGGCTGGCTCAGTCAGACTTGGTTTCAGCTCAGGTCCTGATCTCCGGGTCACAGGATAGAGCCTCGTGTCAGGCTCCTGAATGGAGTACCTTCGTCTCCAGCATCACTGGTAGAGATCTGTTTCTTAATTCATGGAGAAAACCAAGCAAGGGAGGTGCAAGCACACGTTTCCAAAGAACGCAATGAGCTCCTTCCTATAAAGCACGAGTGAGGTCTTCTAGTTAGACAGTCGGACGGTGTTTCTTGAACTAGCCCCTAACTAATGGCAGACTAGCAGGTCTTTAACTAGGAGTAGCGGGCTTATTTGAGCCGGTGCTCGGGGGATCTCAGATCTCTTTATTTAAGGGATGTTTTATTATGCCTGCCACAGTCCTGCCCTTTTGTGTTGCCTTGGATAAAATTATCTATAATTTTTTATCAGTTAGTTAATGTGGATTTGGACCCAAGGGTACAGTTGAGAGTGTAATACCATTTAGAAGATCACAAGCATCTAAATTACCTGAGCCTCTGCCAGCCGTGACGGGCGGTGAAATGAACAATGTAACAGGTATTTGGTAATTCGCTATAATGATTTTATGAAATTGTCATGATCACATTAGGGACTAAAGAAAGCAAATTCATTGCCAGTAAATGCCAAAACCTAATCACATGATTCGTATGAATCAACAGAGACTGAATCAGGCAGAGCTTTCGTGGGATGTACTGGGGTGGTTTTCCAACCCGCTGGTGTTCAAGGTAAAGACCTTCCTGGTAAATCAGTATTTGCAACATCGGTTCAAAGTCAGTTTTAAGAGGACGTGATTTCTTACAGAGTCAGCAGTGGTTCTACCAACGAAGCAGACAGTGACTGGAAGAGGGACACCCTTGCCTACTTCTAACTCTCCAGTCCGTGGACACTTTTCACTGTGCTCCATAGAGCTTAAACTAGAGCATTTATTACACAAAAATCAGTGTTCTCTCAGTCTGCATTTTTACCAGTGTTTCCAAAGGAATATCCACTCCAGGCGATCAAAATGTTTCAGAAGCAAAGGCTGGGGAGGACGAGCAATGGGTAAATGTTGCCGAAGGGCACCCGGGCCTAAGTGCGCTCTGACGCTGCGCGCCACGTGACAGGAGGGAGAATGGGGCTGTATCTCAATCTGAGTGAAGTCCGTTTACACAGCTAGCTGGGTTTTGACTAGGAGGTTCTTTTTATGCATGAAACATTTATTTACATTTCCTTTTTACCCTGCCCCTTTCCTCTGAGAGCTAGACCCTAAGATTAGGGATTTCAAGCTCTCCTATAATAATACTGAGAATTCTGCTACTGCTGAGTCATAGTAACCAAAACTAAATTATAAGACCTCCACTGGGTTCCTGGAGGAATAATCCTAAGAGATTATTGTGGGGGCGCCTGGGTGGCTCCGTCAGCGAAGCGTCTGCTTTTGTCTCAGGTCATGATCTCAGGGTCCTGAGTTCGAGTCCCAGCACTGGGCTCCCTGCTCAGTGGGGAGCCTGCTTCTCCCTCTGCCCCTACCCCCTCACCCCCACTCGTGTGCGCATGCGCTCTCTCTCAAATAAAGTCTTAAAAAAAAGATGATTGCGAACTCTTTCACAAACTGAGAAACGAGTCTATTACATGTGATGTGTAGTTAGAGGTGTATTAATAAAACAAGCACCCATGTACCCACCTGCACACCAGAGAGAAGACTGGGTATCTAGGAAAGCCCTGTATTGGCTTCCTGGGTGGAACCTTCCTCCTCCCCCAGCCCAGTCATCTCCTTGCCTGCCTTTACACGTGTAGCACACATGCGCGTCAGTAAACAGTGTGTGCTTTCACCGCGGCTGTGTGTGGACTTCGTGTAATCAGAATCATACTCTACATAATTCTTTTGCCGCTTTTCTCACTGCCTGCTGCTTTCCTGAGTTTCACGCACACCAGCGTCTGCCTCGCACGTCCGCCACATAGGGATCGTCACACTCGACTTTGGATTTAACTCTTTTCGGGTTCAGCTGTCACAAATAGATGCCCTCTTTGGACAAAGACCAAGTCCAGGGAGCCCCTCACGGAGCTCACGTCCAAGCCCCCTGTCTGTCTACAAGATCCCGAGCTGAGCCAGCTGTCTCTGGTTCTTGGAAGGGGGAGATGGCATGGCCCATCACCCCTCTTAGTACTGCTTTACACTCTCCAATTCCCCATCGGCCAGCTGCTCATTTTGGAAAGGCAGTTTGGGTCCCAGAGAGCCTAGGGCCAGGCGGTGGGATCGTCGGACGGAGAGCCCAGTGCCAGTCTGCGCTCGTCAGCGTCCGGGGGCCTCAGCTCCAAGACGCCAAACACGACACGGTCCGTTCGGCCATAGCGCTGGCTTTGCAAACACAAATCTGTTTCAGTGTGACTCGTGCGCTGGGGAAGGACTAGAGCATAATGCAAATGTCGCGTCTGGTTTTGCCCAGTTTCATCCGGGAGAAGCACGGAACACGCGTGGAAAATGGCCGCAGCCAAACAGAGCGGGACGGGAAGGCACAAAACGCACAGCGTGGGCCTCCAACGGCCACCGGTTCACACGCGCACGAGCGAGTCTGTGGTTCTTAACCGTTTCACACGTGTAAGCTGGGCTACTGGGGTTTTCTTTTAAGATTTTATTAATGTATTTGTCAGGGAGAAGCGGACTCCCCGCTGAGCGCGGAGCGGGACTCGATCCCAGGACTCCAGGATCCGGAACGGAGCCGAAGGCAGAGGCTTAAAGACTGAGCCAGGTCCCTGGGCTACTGGTTTTCTAGGTTTCTATCTCTTTCACAGGCGTCACTGATGGACATTTCTGAGGGTTGTGCTCCTGCTGCTGTCTGGCCCAGCAGCACGGCGGTTTTGCCCATGCGATGCTGCACACCCCGGGGACCCGCGGGAACTCCTGGGCTGCGCGGGAGCAAAAGGGACTCACCAAGGTGACAGGATGCTGCCGCGGCTTTGCTCTTCCGGTTCCTGCAGCGATAGGTTAATGCAAACCAACGAAAAGTCGGCCTGACATATTCTTTTTTTCTCTCTTTCCTGGAACAGGACAATGTTGGGCTTTTCTTTTGACAATCCTTCAAGGACGCCTGCCCTTTCCAGGAACTGCCCAGAACAGCGGCCGTGTTGCCAAGGACCACCAAAGAGGGTAGGTGCGGGGGAACGGGCACCAAGGTGAGTCTGTTGCCACCACCGGTCGCAACTCACCGGTGTTTAAACTCACCATCTCCACCTCTAGGGGCCCTGCTGAAGCACCAGCTTGATTATAGTGATAATATAAGAACTTTTTAAAAAATATATTTATTGATTTGCTTTAGGGAGAGAGAGCGCGCGCGCATCCACGCAGGGAGTAGGGGCAGAGGGAAAGGGAGAGAGAGAGTCCCGAGCAGACTACGTGCTAAGTATGCAGCCCCACGCAGGGCTCATGTCAGGATGCCGAGATCATGACTTGAGCTAAAACCAAGAGTTGGTCACTTAACCGACTGAGCCACCCAGACACTCCAATATAAGAACTTTTAAACTGGGGCACCTGGGTGGCTCAGTGGGTTCAGCCTCTGCCTTCGGCTCAGGTCATGATCTCAGGGTCCTGGGATCGAGCCCCGCATCGGGCTCTCTGCTCAGCGGGGAGCCTGCTTCCCCCCTCTCTCTGCCCACTTGTGCGCTCTCTCTCTCTCTCTCTTAGATAAATAAATATTTTTTAAAAAAGAACTTTTTAACTTATTTCTGACTAAAATGTTCACTGTCTGGGCTCATGGGGAACTCGCTCAATTACCATCCTTCTAGCCGGTAGATCCTTGTGGGTCTGAAGTCCTCGCGTTACACGGAAGTGCTAGACAACGGAAGAACTCTGATCTCAGGGGTGCGTTCACAGAGCACGTCCTGAATGCAGAAGTAAGTTTTTTAAAGATTGCTACTACCCTGTCACCAGAAGAGGAACACGTGGCAAGGGAGTTCGCTCGTAAGAGGGTTGACCCGTCAGTCAACGTTCTGAGCAGCACCACAGGTACACTGACAGGTTCCTGAGGGGCCACACTTAGGTATGGGGTCGATGAACTGACTGCACAGGCTTTGAGAGTTATGCCTGGCTTGCAAAGACAAGAATTTAATCATCTGAGAAGAAAAATGGTGTAAGTCCTGAACACAGAGCATAAATTCTGGTGCCAGACGGCTGGGTTCAACTTGTAGCAAACCTGCTGTGTAGCCTCAGGCAAGCTGCTTAACCTCTCCGTGCTTCAGTTTCCTCAACTATCAAGTGAAAAATAGCAGCACCCATCTCACGGGCTCATTGTAAGGACTCAAAGAGTTAACGGATAGCACATACTCGGGACTGTGCTGGACACCTAAGCATTTGCTTTTCTTATTACCGGCACAGAAGAAACTGGGCCACCACTCACCTCTGGTATACCGGAGCCGCAGGCGTATGGCGCAAACACGCGTACCAGGGAGACGGCCAAAAAGGCAAACAGCAATGCCCACAGGATGTACATGAGGTAATTCAGAATGTAAGCACTGGCACCCTGAATAACACGCACAAAACGAGAAAGAACATGTGAGCCGCCGCAGAGCCCAGCACCGCCCCCGCCCACCGCCTCCGTGGGGACAGCAGGGCCTTGGCCGGGGACAGCTGCTCGGCTGGCCCCACGTCCCCAGAGAGGCCAGTGTCGGTTTTCAGAGAGGCTGCCACTGCGCCGGCAGGTACACACCGACCCAGCCCCGAGGGGGGCCCTCCGGGAGCTGTTTGCACCTGCCCTCCCCCAGGGGAGATCTCCGCCTGCGCGTGTGCGGCAGAGGGCCTGCAGCTGGCCTCATCAGTCACGCTGAAGGTCATGAACAGTGCGGCGCCGGAAGTTCTGCCGCAGAGCCCCTGGAAGGTTCGACTGGTCCCATCCGCGGTGCACTGGCCTCTCTCGGCCCTCCCCTAGGCCAGCGGCAGCCCCGTATCCCGCTGTGGTCCGGGCCCCATGGGCGAAATGCAGACACTCAGGCCCCATCCCAGGGCTGCCGAGTAAGACACAGGGGGTGGGGGGATGGGCAAAATGTGTTTGGGCAAGCTGGCCAGCACTTTGAGGGCAAAACACGAGTTTCTCCTGCACATTCATGCACTGAACCACTTATTCCAAATTATCTGATAAATGAAGAACGTTCTCTGAACCAAACATGCAGTCTGGGGTCTTCGACCCTGAGGACCTGGTCTGCGGGGTGGGGCCATTTCCGGTGGCCCAGCTTCGTGCCACCATCTGGGTTAGCCCAGTGAGGGGCGAAGGAAAGCGAGGTCACCGACAAGTCAGGCCATGGAGAAGGTCACGTGTGCGCTGAGGAAATGGCAAACCACGTTCCAGGAGACTGCTCTGGCCTCGGCAATCACGTTCATTCACACCCCGTGCAAGAGCGATCAGGCTGAGGAGTACATTTCAGCCGCTTAAAACCACACTTTTTTGAGACTAAAAACAACTTCTCATTCTTACTAACAGCTCTTCTTTGAATCAAAGTATAAATCTTAGAAATGGCTGAAAAGATGGACAGCCATAATCCCCTCCCAACAAAAAAGCATATTGTAAGTAGGAACAAGAAATAAAATATGGTATCCAGCCAATTCTGCCTGCCCACTCCCATCAGCCCAAGTTGAGAATTTATTTTGGGAAGAAATGGAGAGCACTGAGAACACGGGAGATTTCAAGATCCCTGTCTCCTTCTGAGACTGGGAAGAATTAATTTTCAATTCTACTGAGGAAGAGGGTTAGCAAAATGGCCCATCTTCAGCTGTGGTTAACTCCATGGGGGGGGAAGCATGTGGATGGGGATGGGGTAGGCGGGAGAAAAGGGATAAATCACATCCACCGTCTAAAAATACACCCTCACACTACCCCTCATGGGAATCTCACCAACCTAGCTGCCCCGCCCCACCTGGGCTTCCGATCTGTCCATGACCCACAGTCACTGTAATGGCCGCTGAATTCAGTTACAAGTTAACCCTTTTCCCCAATGAAAACTTTTGTACAGATGGCAAGCTCTAAGTGCCGTGAAGGCAAGCACCCCGTCTGTAGCTACCTGGACCTTCTTATCTCAGAAGGCCCAGAAACATCCTCAGCAATGCGCCCTTAAAATGCCTTGGAAGACAAGTACTTAAACCACACTGGGATGACGCGTCACACCTGCTAGGATGGCTAGAATCGAATCCAGACGATCACAAGTGCCGACGAGGAGGTGGACCAACGGAAAGCCTCACACACGGCTGGTGGGGTTGGAAAATGGGGAACTCACTCTCAAAATATTCCTCTAAAGGTTTAACACAGTTACCACAGGACCCAGCAATTCGCCAACTAAGTCGAGCCCCAAGAGAGATGAAAAATAAGCCCACGCAAAAACCTGTACACAAATGCTCAAAACAAAATCATTCCTAACGGCACAAAATCATTCCTCAACTACGGAGTGGCTAAGTGTGGTCTAGCCATACAGTGAAATAGGATTCAGCCACGAAAAGGAAGGGAACGCCAATTTATCCTATAGCATGACCCTGAAAACCGTGACACTGAGTGAAAGAAGTGGGCACACTGAGTGAGAGTTATTTTTAGCCCTCTACTCCGCAAGTGTAGGATTCCACTTGGAGACAGATCAGGGGTTGCTTAGGTCTGGTGGGTTGGAGGAATGAGGAATGGCTGCCAATGGATACGACGGTTCTTTTGGGACAACGAAGGTGTTCCAGAATTGTATTGTGCTGATGGCAGCACAATGAATCTTCTAAATCTGAATCTTCTAAAACTCTGAATCTTCTAAAAACCAGGGCCCTGAACACTTTAAATTTAAACGGGCAAACCATGTAGAATGTGAATCGTATCTCACTAAAGCTGGTACTGGTTTTTGTGTAAAAAAAAAAAAAAAAGATGGCTTCTTTTCATATCGGAAGGCATAAAAAGCAACCCTGTTTCTTCAGCACAGTCAGCACATCCCTCTCGGGAAGAAAAAACAAGACTTTTACAAATACATACGTATGTCGTGCACGTGAATCGGTAGGGAAAGCTTTTCCGACTCAAGTTTGCGCGTCAGAGCTAGAAGAAGCCAAGTGGCGCTGGGACTGAGCCCAGGACGGTAGTCTGAGCAGACACTGGAGGGAAGCGCAAGCAGCCACAGAAGGCCCAGTGCTGTTCCAAAGTGCCTGCGGAGCGGCAGGGGCTCCCAGCCAGGACCCTGCCCAGAAACCCACCTCTGACTGATTCACCAGCAGCTCTGACCATTTCTGCCAGAGGGGACACTTGTCCCTGTCCTCAAAAGTGGTCTCGTTGGAAGTCCAGCAGCACTGCTCGTGGCTGTACCAGAAGGCGGACAGGCAGACCCCCTCCTTCAAGTCGGTCATCCAGTCCACGGCGAGATCGATGACCCCGGCCAAGGTGCCTGGAAGAAGCAGCAAGAGCCACTCAGAGGAACCGTCCTGTGATGAGGCGGGAGAACACAGGGCCGGGGGCCGACGCGGGAGCCCGGCAGCCGGGCAGGCCGTGCCGGGGGCCGGGGGGGGGGACCATGCTGCGGACGGGGCACGAGAGAGGTCTCCTGAGCACTCCCTATGTGGCCAAGGCCATGCCCAGCCCCAATGAGAAAGAGGCTTTGGACGGGTGGTGCTCGGGCGGCTCAGGTGGCTGAAATCCGGCAGGAGTGACAGACATTCAGGGCTTAAGTCCTCACAAGCCACTGGGGCCAAGGAGCTTTCAAAATTCATCCCTTCCAAATCCTAGAAGCAGAGTACACAGGCCCTATAAATGAGGCTACTCCCTCAGTGGCTTCTGGGGCCTGATGCTGGGATCACACACTTTAAATATTTCTCAGGCAAACCTGACAATCCAGACACAAGGGAGGCATGAGGACCATAACAGCCTCATCATTTAAGTAAGGTTTTGCCACCAAATGGGAACCAAATTTGGAAAATCCCACTTGTTAGAACTTTCTGGATTTTGAAATCATGGATAAGGGATTGTGGATCTATATAAATAGGTAACTACTTTAAAGGCGGATAGAAGTGAGGTATCTTAGAGAGCGCAGTGGGCCACGGGAGGCTACCTTGGATCTCCTTCTGAATAACCCACAGTTCCAGAGTCTTTTACGGAGGCAGGGAATACTTTCAAGCCACTAAATTTTTCAAACTTTTACTGGATCCTTCTAACAATAGCAGTTCCCCACCTGTACCCATACACCTGCATCAGGGTTTGCCCTCCCCTGCTCCCCCATTACATGGAACGCTGCCTGCTGTTCTTGGGAGACCACCTGAATCCTTTGCAGGTGCCAGACTTGAACAGCTGGCCCCTCAAACCCTCCCCGCCTCATCTCTTTCTGTCACTAACACTCCCATCCTGCCCACAGCATGTTCCTGGAGCGCCCCTGGTTTGCCTCTCTACACCACCTCAATCAGCACTGCCTCCCCCCGCCCCGGACCCGGCAAGCTCCTACTTATCTTCCAGATTCAATATTTACATCACCTCCTCCAGGAAGCCTTTCCAGATTTCCTAAGTCTGGGCTAGGCATAGTTCCCAGTCATTCCCCCATCATCACAACTCATATCCTCATCACACGAGTGTGTATGTGTGTGTACGGTGCCTAGGCCATAAGTGTGGGGGGGGGTTGTGTAATGTGGTTTGCACACCAAGGTAGGGGTCAGGCCAGATGTTCAGACTGTGTGTCCACTCTAAGCAGGCAAGGGCCACCTGCCTTACCCACTGTTGTATGTGTCAGGTACGTGGCAAGAACTTCATTTCCATGGGGCAGTAAATGAATGAATGAAAATCAGAGAACCCAGGTCCATCCATTTACTCAAGGGGTAGTTACTGAGCACCGAGTGCCTACGAGCTAGTCTGTGGGAAATGGCAGTGAACACAGCAGGCTCAGATCCCTGCCTCCGTGGCCCCGCACGTCACAGGGAGGGGGGCCACCGGACGGCGTAAGGAAATCAGGGGCTCTGTGAGAAGGCAGCTACGTGCTAGGGAGCAAAGTGCAGCCCCTGACAAGGGTGCAGCCCCTCTGGGAAACAGCACGGCAGTCCCTCAGGTAACACACAGCTGCCATCTGACTCAGCAAGTCCACTCCGGGGCGAGCGCCCAGGAGACGTGAACACACACGTCTATGCGACGACGTTCACGCGAATGCTCACGAGGAACGCTCACTGTTCGCAGGAGCCAAAGACCGGAAACAGCCCCGAGCCCCATCCCGCGGAACGGACGGGTCAGATGTGCTCCAGCCACAGAGCGCACTCGAACTTGGCAGCAAAAACGAACGGGGCGCTGGTGCCCGCTCCGCGATGGGGCCCGGCAAGGTGACGCCGAGTGCGGAGGCCGATCACAGGACCCCGTGCTGGAGGCCCCCGCCGCTGCGAGATGGCCAGGCCGGGCAAATATGGGGGGCCACGAGTTGGGGTCAACAGCTTCCTGGGGCTGGGAGGCGGCGGGGGGCCGCAGGCCTTGGTAGCCAGGGCTGTGGAGGTCCTTTAGGGGCCGGAGCAAATGTTCTAAAATGGACTACAGTGAGGGTTTTGCAACTCTGAATGCACTAGAAACCGCCACATTGTACACTGCCACGAGGTGAGTGGTGCGGAATGTGAACACTCTCTTAATAAAGCTTGTACACACACATGCACGCGCACACACACGCACTGGGGCGAGAGGTGAGGGGCAGGAGAGGGAGAGAAGATCAGAGGATCACTGGGTCTAACCCCCTCGCCTTCTTTAGGTCTTTGTTCAAATGTCTTCTGGCGCTTGAGGCATTCCCTGAGCGCCTTTTCCAAGTTCCCTTTCTCCTCCCTGATCTTGATCTTCCCCTCCAGGCAGCACTGTGCAGCCGGCTTCGTTCGGTGGAACAACAGTGACACCCAGTGGGGACTCCCGATAAGCGCCCCGCAGAGGAGCTGCCGGCCTCACCACTGTTGAGTCAAAATACCATGTCCAGAGCGCCCCTGCTGGGGTGCAGAGGTCCCCAACGCTGGCCCCACGTTAGGATCACGGGTGGGGGCTGGGAGAAAGGAGGGGGGCTCTCCCCAATGCTAGGGTACCATCTCCAGGGAGACTCTTGAAGCCCAAGCAGCAAAATTTTTTGCTTTCATCCCCCAGGGGATTCTTCCAGAAAGGACTGGCAGAAATTGGGCTGATGGGGAAACCAAGAGGTCAGTTTCAGATTTATTCAAGAGAGCCCGATTGGGCTCTCTTGAATA
>RCUC01050479.1:0-10342 GCA_003697995.1 Taxidea taxus jeffersonii | reverse complement strand
ATGTAGATTTATAATCATTTACTTGGCTGTCCACCCCTTCTCCTAAACCAAGTGAGGTACAACGATCTGTAAGAGAGTCAAGGATAAAAAGCATCACGACCTGAGCACCTTCCACGTGTCAGGCATGGTACTTGGGGTTTTCATAGGCTTCATTTATACTTGACTTTACACTGTGATGGGTATTATTAACCCTGTGCTGTTGGTGTTACACCCAACTTCCAAATGGCGTGTTAGTCTGAGTCCAATCTCATCTTCCTGCTACTCTACCATGCTATCTCAGAATACTGATGTGTGTCCTTAAGGAGACCAGATGAATTATTTTAGGGAAGAAACACATGGTTCACTCCTCTCTGGATACATGCAATTGTCCTTTGGGTGTCTTCTGACCCCTAATTTCCAACTAATACCCAGGGGAAGTAGAGAGGTAATTTGCTCATAAACTGGAAGATTTGTTGATAAGCTGATTCAAGCTTTATTATAATTTGTTTAGTTTAGTCAGGACTCTAAATTACACCTAAAAAGTATGGTTTTCATTTCAGTGACCTTCCTGAAGTCATCAGACCAAATACACACTCTGAGGGATGAAAGAAATCCTTAAACAGCCTTTCAGACTGCGGACAGAGAGAGAAAGATCACCTACATCTCATGAAACACATATCATGTGCCCATACAAAGCTCCACCCTTACATACTCATGTACATTTAAAACTCATATTCACACTGTGGGGTGGGTGTTAAAGTCCACTGAGGTTCAGAAGGGCTAATCTCATCACACAAATGATGAGATTAGAGCTTGAACCCTTCTCTATCTACATATAACTCTGACCAAACTCAAAGCTCACAGCTCTTTTCCCACACCCGCTGCTATCTCCCATCTAAAGATTTTTTTTTTCAAAAATAGATAAAAGAATGACAATAGCCTGCATCTCTGGATTCTAGGATACAGATTCTCATAATATGCTTTGACGTCAAAATATGTTCCCTTGCTGATGAGGAAATCCCTCCTCGTATTACTCTGTATTATCATAGTGTTAATCAGTACAGTGATGTTAGAAACCCTGAAACTATTTCTTTCTGAATATCAGTCCACAGAGGACAACTTAACATTCTGACTACTGGTTAGTTCCCGTCATGTGAGAGATAAATTTAGACAAATGCTCAATCCAGAGATGACAAGGCAGTTTCCGGCACTTACAATAATAATTTTTATCAAAAAGAGCATTTGCATTTCACATTGAAAGGAAACAGTTCCTCTTGAATTCTCAAGCCAAGCCACAAGTACATCCATTAAAGGCAGAGGGAATCCTTGATGTTGATCAAGGAGCAGCTGCTGGGAGGCCATTGACTCCCCAGGATGAGAATTAAAGAAGAAAGCGGGTTGCTATCAGCTATTGTTGCTGGGCAGGTCTTCTCGGAATTGCCCCTCGATAGACCACCTCTAGCAACTTAGTCATAATAGCATCCTACTTTTCAAATACTTCCTGCAAACATTTGATTTCCTTTCTCTTTTCATTCTTAGAAGAATTCTAAAAGAGAAAGTAGGAATTTCCTACCCTCTTTTACCATATGAGAAAACCAAGGCCCAGGGAAGTGGTAGGACTTACCCAAGATCACAAATCAGTTAACAGAAACCAGGTCTCCTCTCTCTAGGACCACTCAACTGCTCTTTGTTCTATAGCAATGCTTCCCAAACGATGGAAGATTTGTCTCCCAGGGAACATTTGGCAGTGTCTCAAGATATTTGGTCATCACTCCTGGGAAGGGGGATTATGAGTTGTTTCTGGCATCTGGGGGTAGAGGCCAGAGATGCTGCTAAACAAGCTAGATGCACAGAATGACCCATATAAAGAATTATACAGCCCAAAATGTCAACAATGCCAGGGTGGAGGAACCCTGAGACTGGGTAGGAATTATCCCGTTTAAACTATAGAAAAACAATAACATTAAACAGCAATTGCCATTTATTGAGTGCTTACAATGAGTCAAAGACCATACTAAAAGTTTTTTTATGCATTATGTCATTTATAATAGTCCTGTAGCCCTGTGAGTTGGGTTTTATTCTACCCAAGAAGAGAAAATTGAGACTCGGACTAAGTAACTTGTCCAGTGCCACATGGTTAATAAGAATTAAACTAAGGATTCCAACCTATAGCCAGTAGTTGTGTGTCAGATAGATAGGTAGATAGATAAATATTGAGAATAACATTTTATCCTACAGTGAGCTGAAAGCTTGTGGGGCATATTTAAAATTAGTCCTTTTCCTTCTCCCTCGCAAATGGGTTGGAATCTCATGGGAATGTTCTTGCATTCTTTAGTTAAGTCAGAATTAAGGAGATTTCAAAATCTCCATGTGGTTTCTCATTTTCCTACTGATAACTTTTGTTTTCGTTTCAACTAAGTAAGGCTAAAAGAAGTATAGGCCTAATTAAATGCAGAATGTGAGCCTTTGTTGTACTTTCTAGAATAAAGGCATTTGGGAATGGCCTGCCACAGACTGTTTTATCTGCAAACTTTCACTCTAAGACAGAACATAAAGTTAAACACAACCAAATATGTCTGCTGTGAACTCTGGGAATTGGCTCCGCTAGGACTCTATGCTTGTGCCAGGTAATGCTTGGAGGAGGGGAAAGAACCAAAGATAGTTTGGGCAAGACCTGACCTGTCCTTGACCTCTCCCTGTCTTTTTCAGTCCCTGTCTTTTTCCTTCCTATCCCAGGCATCTAACTATTAGAATGGTTAGTTACTTACTTAGTTATTCACTGAAACTCAGTATGTGTTGAGTTTCTACTATGCCTCAGAGTTTGTGAATAGGGTAGATGAAAGCCTGCCCTCCTGTAGCTTACAGTTTGGTGAGACAGTCAGATGGAATAAATATGAATCATATTAAGCACTGTTTTATAGTTCCCAACATTTCTGTGCGCTGTCATGCACTTTGCATTTTCATGATGGCTGCTGTCTGTTCTCTAACACCAACATCTGGCCTATGACTTAGTTGGCGCTAATAAAATGTGTTGAATGAACGACTCCTCATAATAACCACGGGATAAAGGAATCTTCTCCATCTTACTGATGGAGAAGTGGAAGCCATGTTGTTTTTCGTAAAGCCAACATTAAAACCAGGTCCATAGGACTACAGGTCCAGTCTTCTGTCTACCATAGCACAACTACCTCAAGAACAAATTCTAGACAATTCAGAGGAATAAACATTCCTTTCTCATTTTCCTCTTTCCTTTGATCATTATGGACTCTTTAGATCTTTGGGATGCTGTCCATTGATTTTCTTGTTCGAAGCTCCATACATGCAGGGGTGCAGCTCCCAGCCATCTACTCAGAGAGATCCTAGTTGCTTGCTTCAGCCTCAGCCCCGAGGAGGACTAGCTCCCCCAGCAGCTCCACACAAGGCTCATGGCTTCTACCTGTTTCCCGTTAAATCCAGCTCTCCTCCCTTCCCGGCAGCCCCAGGTCCCCAGCCCTCAGAGTTGGCCATTTTCCCTGAGAGCCTGCCTGCAAACCTTCATTCACTACGCCTTTACCTCTAGTCACTGTGGCCACCTTCCAAGCCAAATACTGTGGGTTGGGTGGAAACTACGTCGAAAAAGAAACATTTGCCTATGTTCTTTCCAACTGGCACCTAGGCACACCTCCCAGGTTCACAGTTTCACTGTAGCCCTTATCATTGCTTTTCGACACAGCCCTGGGGCAGAACTGTGGAAAATGCTGGTTTCTCCGGGAGCAGTTTTTGCAGGGTCTGGCCATTTTACTTCTGCTGTGTTCTCCCACGTGAGTTCTCTTTTTTCTCTCTCCCCCACTAACTGAGGTCCGCCATTTGTTCCTCTCTTGACTTGTATGGGGAGGCCGAATCTTGATTGTATTAGTGCTTTCGTAGTCAAACCTCGGCCCTTTATTTTACTCTAGATTAAGTCCAGAGGCCACATTTCTTCCGCCAGCCAGCCTGGCATGCCCAAGAGACCTCAATACAGGGTCTCTTCCTCTACCAAACAGCCAAAACTTCCAAGCAGTGCTATGGTTTTGACTCCTCAACCAACTTCTCCGCCGAGTGCCCACCGATAAGAAAAGTAGGGAACCATTTGGCTCCACGGGCACTTTTCGTACCTGGCCTATTACTTTCGTATTTCCTTTTAAGTCGTCTGCTTGCAACAGCTTGCCAAAGGGCACAGCGCCCAGTTCTGTGCCTGAATAGCCCTGACTTGTCCCATAACCTTACAAACACCCGCCCTGGGTTCTGCTTTGTCACAAACCATTTTCTACAATGTGGTGGTTTACAGTTTGGGGCAAGGCAGATGTTTTCCAGATTGCGAACACTAGAGTTTTTAACTCACTCTGTCAGCAGCCTTCTCCCATATTTCATAGAAGACCTGTTGTAAGGCAATTTGTCTTTCAGCCATTTCTTCAAACCAAAATTGAACATTACAGTGAATTGGATGGCGGGGAGGGGGAACGGAGGAAGGAATAGAGCATGGCTTTGTACAGTTTGAAGTTTTCCGGAAGAGTTATTTTTATGCTACAGAGATTTTCAAGATGTACTTTATTCTCCAGTCTCTATATATTTTTGACAAAGTAAAGAACAATAGTTACCCAAAACTTATAACAAAGTCATGTTCCATAAACATTTTTAACCATAAAATAATTTTTTCTCAGAGATTTTTTTTTATCATTCTCAAAATATATTGAGTCACTTATCCAGGGTGTCAGCTGCTGTAGCAACAATCTTTGGGAAGCTCTTAACTCTTTCGGTGGACACGGACACCGTACCAATGGGAAGGGCTCCTTTTCACTTTAACCCTTTGGTGACAGAATTCTCATGTAACACCGCAATGATCTTTGCTATCGGCTTCATAGCAGCCACGGTTCTGGCAGGAAACAAAAGGCAGAAATAAACACACCATGGAGAATTTTGTAAAGAGACTGTTCATGAAGGTATTATCAGATTTAGGGGAAACCAACAAGGTGAAGAACCCAGGGCCAGCAGAAGTAGGAGGCATTGCCATCCTAGGCTTGAAGGGTCAAGGGAAGAACCCAGGGCCAGCAGAAGTAGGAGGCATTGCCATCCTAGGCTTGAAGGGTCAAAGGAATGATTAGTTAGCTTACCTTACGGAGCAGAGATGAGAATGAAAAGAGGTCCATCCAAAGGCTGTGGCCTTTGGTAGAGAGGGGTAGCCAGTCCTCTACAACTCAGCAAGGGGGAACCTGGGAACTAACATGGCAACCATACTCTTCTTGCTCTGGGCAGTTCTTGTCCCGTCAATGTCTCCCATTGGCTGAACCTAACTGGAAGCCAGAGAGCAAGGGTGCCCACTGATACTGTCCATACAAGTCAGCCTCAGCATATAGCTGAGTAGAAAAGGGCTGATACTGGATCTTACGACACATAGGGAAGGTATTCATCATTAGCTTTAAATCACTTGCTTCACAAAAGAGTCAAAAGGACAAAGGAGCCTAAATAAGGTATGTCAACTCAGTTTATAAAATCAGAGAACTTTGAGGGGAACCACTGAAATCATCCAGCCTCTGTATGAACATTGCCAGAGACCTTCAGAAACAGGGACATCTCACCACCCCGAAGAGGTTATGGGATGGATCCCTCTGCTCAAAATCTGCATTTGTTAAGTCTGAAACCAAAACCAATATGGGAAATCTCCTGATTTTGAAAAAATGTTGGCCATGCATCAGGGAGATACAAATCAAAACCACAATGAGATACCACCTCACAACAGTTAGAAGGGCTAAAATTAACAAGTCAGGAAATGACAGATGTTGGCAAGGTTATGGAGAAAGGGGAACCCTTCTACATTGTTGATGGGAATTCAAGCTGGTGCAGCTCTGGAAAATAGTATGGAGGTTCCTCAAAATAGAGCTACCCTACAACCCAGCAATCACATTACTGGGTATTTACCCTAAAGATATAAATGTAGTGATCTGAAGAGGCACATTTACCCCAGTGTTTATAGCAGCAATGTCTGCAATAGCCAAACTATGGAAAGAACCTACATGTCCATCAACAGATGAATGGATAAAGAAGATGTGATGTATATACGTGTGTGTGTGTGTGTGTGTGTGTGTGTATACACACATATATATAGTGGAATACTATGCAGCCATCAAAAGAAATGAAATCTTGCCATTTGCAATGACATGGATGGAACTAGAAGGTATTATGCTGAGCGAAATGAGTCAGAGAAAGACAGTTATCACATGATCTCTCTGATATGAGGAATTTGAGAGGCAGGGAGAGGATTGTGGGGGGTAGGGAAAGAAAAAAATGAAACAAGATGGGATCAGGAGGGAGACAAACCATAAAAGACTCTTAATCTCACAAAACAAACAGGATTGCTGGGGGTGGGGGATAGGAATAGGGTGGCTGGGTTATGGACATTGGGGAGGGTATGTGCTATGGTGAGTGCTGTGAAATGTGTGAGCCTGAGGATTCACAGACCTGTATCCCTGGGACAAATAATACATTATATATTAATAAATAAATATTGAGTTAAATTAAATTAGTTTGTAAAAGAAAAAAAATGTTGGCCATGAATTTGAATTAAAAAAAAAAACCCTAATAAGGAACAAGTCTAGAACAATGTACAGTCTAGAACAATCCAGTCTGTAACCTCTGATAATCCTTTATTATCCAAGTTTAAAGGTACCTATCACATCCTTCATTCAATTTTTAATTTGGTCTAAAGAGCATGTAGCTCTTCCAACCTTTCCTTACCCGTCTTCCTCTTCCTCTGAATGTTTCCTGTTTTTTTGAAGCCTTTCTTAGAAATGTTGCTCTTAGAAGATAACTTTTTTGGTGTTTTTAAACCAGCAAAGGTAGAAGACCATGATGTTTTCAATCATCATTCATTATTGCCCATGAAGGGTATTTTTTTTTTCTAAAAGTACCATATATAACAATTTTTGGAGTAATTTCATGGTGGTGTTGCTGGGTCCAGCTGAGCCTCAAGTCTTCATTAAAATTTACTAGCCTTTTTTCCTCTCTTTTTTTCCTTGGTTTTGTTACATCAAAAATTATCTAGTAGATTTGCTTAATCATGGGCTTCTTTAAACAAGAGCTTTAACCTAACTGTAAGCTATAATATTTTGTTTGTAAAGCATCAGCTGTTGGTTTGGGGTCATTATTTTAGCCTGTTTGTGTGAGCCTCTAAAACTTTCTGGTATAGGGGTGCCTGGGTGGCTCAGTCAGTTCGGCATCTGCCTTCAGCTCTGGTCATAATCTCAGGGTCCTGGGATCAAGCCCCTCATTGGGCTTCCTCCTTGGTGGGGAGCCTACCACTCCCTCTCCCTCTGTCTGCCTCTCCTCCTGTTTGAACACTCTGTCTCCCTCTCTGTGTGTCAAAAAAATAAATAAAATCTTAAAAATAAATAAATAAAAATAAAATTTTATTTCTATAGGCAGGTATCTTTCCTACATTTGGGTCACTTTCAAGTTTGATAGATATGTCATTATTGAGTAGTTGATGATAATGTCAAATGCTCAAGCTTAGTTTTCTACAACTGAAGGTTGATTTGCTGATTAACTCTATTAGGGTACTAGCACATTGGTAAATTACAAATCTATCTAATGATATTATTATCTAGCCCTCCATCTTTGGTATATAAGGATATCATGGGTCACCTGGTCAAATGTCTTGCTAAAAGTTTAAATGTGCTTGGTCTACCACTCTAAAATAATCCTATCAATCGGGCTCTCTGCTCAGCAGGGAGCCTGCTTCACCCCTCTTTCTCTGCCTGCCTCTCTCTCTCTGTCAAATAAATAAAGAAAATCTTTTAAAAAAATAGCTTTAAAATAATCCTATCAAAATGAAAGAAATTTGATTTTATAAAACCTATTGAATTTTAGCACTTAAAGATTAGCCCAATTAAAAAGTGGGCAAAAGACTTTAACAGACATTTCTCCAAAGAAGATATACAAATGACCAACAGTATATGAAAAGATGCTCAATATCATCAGGCAAATCAAAACCATACAACCCAGCAATCCTACTTCTGGATATATACCCAAAAGAACTGAGTGCAGAATCTCAAAGATATATTTGTATACCCATGTGCATCGTGGCATTATTCAGAATAGCTGAGAGATGGAAGCAAGCCCATCGATGGAGGAATCCATAAAGAAAATGTAGTATATATGTACAAAGGAATATTATTCAGCCTTAAAAAAGAAGGAAGTTTGGCACATGCAACAAATATAGATAAAACTTGAGGACGTTTTACTGAGTGAAATAAGCCAGTCATTTAAAGACAAATACTGTATGAGGTATCTAAAGTAATCAAGGTCATAGAAACAAAAAGTAGACCAGTTGTTTTTAGGGGTTAGAGGGAGGGGGAAATGGAGAGTTGTTTCCAATGAGTATAGAGTTTAAGTTTTGCAAGATGGAAACGTTTTGGAGATCTGTTGTACAACAATGTGCATATGCTTAGTGCTACTAAACTGTACACTTAAAAATGGTTAAGATGGTAAATTTTGTTAATTTTTTTACTGTAATTTAACTTTTTTTTCAATAAAAGAGAAAAGATTAGCCCAACTCTTTCCTTTTATAGAGAAAACTGAGGTCCTAAGAATTTATAGAAACTTTTAGTGAACTCATGTGGATTCTGGTTACTAAAATTTTTCTCAAGTGCTCACAAATGAGCACTTATTGTGGTTAAAAATTGTGGTTATTGTGGTTAAAACATTTGCTGAAGGGGGACACCTGGGTGGCTCAGTCGGTTAAGTGTCTGCCTTAGGACATGATCCCTGGGTCCTGAGATTGAGCCCCCCATCGGGCTCCCTGCTCAGCAGAGAGCCTGCTTCTCCCTCTGCCTCTGCTGCTTTGCTTGTTGCTTGCTCTCTCTGTCAAATAAATAAAAATCTTGAAATAAAATTTGCTGAAGAAAAAAATTTTAATTGCCATATATGGCCAATCAGAGTCTTTCTAAGAATTAATTTGGAGAATACATAATACAGATCATCTTCTTGGTATTTCCTCTTTGAATTGAGAGACCTAATGGCGGACCCAGCATACCAACTGAAGACCTAGTTAACACCTTTTCTCCTTTGTCTTCCAGGCATATGTTTAAATATTACTGGTGCAGGCTCCCGTCTGCTACAGACCCAGTTACTTTGTAGTTTTCAAATAATAGATGATAGCAATTCCTAATTGTTTTCTATGGTTTTTATTTTTTTCAGATAAGACTATAATTTAGTGTGTTTGTTTATTTTTGGAATTCTAATGTTCTGTAAGATTTCTTCCCCACCTTTGCCATATTGAAGATCTAAGGATTTTTTTGCTTTAACTTAAAGTAATAACCCAGATGATGTTTCACTTTATGAAAGTACCTCTTGAATAAGAAATCATGTTTACCTTGCTTTAAGCCCCAGGATAAGAAAGAAGTATTTTCTCTATTATATTTAATTATCAAAGTATTGAATATCTTTGTAAAAATAAAATAAGAATGTCAGATGCGAACTGTGATACTAAATTGTTGATTTTTAAAAGGAAATTAATCATGTGATCCAGACTAAATCATTGCTTTAAAAAATCCCAAGTATTTAACTTGATGTAACTAACAGGTACATTAAACAACTATTTAAAAGTATTAAAAATCTTCATCATTCTAATTTTCAGCCAGGTTTCATTGTAATACACTGAGGGTGTCCATTACCCTTTAAAGTGAATAGCAAGAATAGGGTCCATTGTTCTAGTGTGATTCTGTTTAATAGTGTGATCCCCACGAGCTATGAGCCCTCACTAAAGGGAGCCTTGGAATCTTAAGGAGAATGATGAAGAACAGTTCCATACAGTATTTTAATTTTTATTAGCAATATAATTTTGAAAGCATAGAAGCACTGAAGACAGGCAGACTTGCTCCCCAACCCAGACTCCACCACTTTCTGGCTTTGTCAAATTCTTTGTTCTTTCTTAGTCTTAATTCATCTACATGTGAAACCGAGATGACACCAAGTCCCTGGTTTACGTGATGAATACAAATGCAAGGCTGTTAAAAAGAGGTTGAGCAAATGTTAGTTTTCTAATTTTCCATGAGTAACATTAGTTGTTCTGTGGAATGTTTTTATTTGAAGTTTCTTGAGCCAGACTGACTCCCTTCTGGCCTAATGTGGAAAAGAAGTGTGTGGGGAAGTACATGTGCTGTATCACAGGTTGACATTAGGCCGAAATTTGTTTCTAGTCACTTCCAACATGGCCGCATATAGTTCTGCTTGATTATTTCCAATGGCGAGAAGACACTGTGGGCTCGTTTGCATATGCTCCGCATAATCAGAACGAGCCAAGTTTGCTTGTGTTTAAAGGATTCGGCTTCTTGAGGTTTGTTCTCATGCA
>RCUC01050445.1:0-10445 GCA_003697995.1 Taxidea taxus jeffersonii | reverse complement strand
CGGGTACACGTGCCCCTTTGGATCACTACGTTTGTATCTTTAGGGTAAATACCCAGTAGTGCAATTGCTGGGTCATAAGGTAGCTCTATTTTCAATTTTTTGAGGAACCTCCATGCTGTTTTCCAGAGTGGTTGCACCAGCTTGCATTCCCACTAACAGTGTAGGAGGGTTCCCCTTTCTCCACATCCTCGCCAGCATCTGTCATTTCCTGACTTGTTCATTTTAGCCATTCTGACTGGTGTGAGGTGGTATCTCATTGTGGTTTTGATTTGTATTTCCCTGATGCCCAGTGATGTGGAGCACTTTTTCATGTGTCTGTTGGCCATCTGGATGTCTTCTTTGCAGAAATGTCTGTTCATGTCCTCTGCCCATTTCTTGATTGGATTATTTGTTCTTTGGGTGTTGAGTTTGCTAAGCTCTTTGTAGATTTTGAATACTAGCCCTTTATCTGATATGTCGTTTGCAAATATCTTTTCCCACTCTGTCAGTTGTCTTTTGGTTTTGTTGACTGTTTCCTTGGAGACAGTCTTTTATTAGTATTTTTTATCTGAGCAACTTTTGGCTTTATTAATTCTCCATTTTTTATCTTTTCCTGCTGTTTTGGTTTCTGCTCTTATTTTAATTATTCCCTTGTTTCTAGTTAACACATTCTTCCTTTTTCTAGGTGCTTATGGGAGAAATTAGATAACTTTTTAAAAAGATTTTTTATTTATTAATTTGACAGACAGAGATCACAAGTAGGCAAAGAGGTAGGCAGAGAGAGAGGGGAAGAAGCAGGCTCCCTGCTGAGCAGAGAGCCCAATGCAGGGCTCGATCCCAGGACCCTGGGATCATGACTCAAGCCGAAGGCAGAGGCTTTAACCCACTGAGCCACCCAGGTGCCCCTAGACAACTTATTTTTAAACCTTTCTTATGTCTAAAAGAAAGGCACAAAAAAAAACCATAAAAATTCCTCTGTAAGCACTAATTTGGTTCTGATTCACCAAATTTGCTGTGCTGTATTCTCATCACGTTCAAACTTTTCTAATTTCCCTTGTGACATCTCTCTAGACCCACTTAGAAAGGTAATATCTAATTTCCAAATATTTCCAGATCTTCTAGATATCTTACTTTTATTGATTTCAAATTTATTTCCACAATCATACCAGGACATTCTTGGTAAGTCATCAAGCTTTTGAAGTTGATGGAGACCTGCTCTGCCTTTCAGAAAATGGTAGACATGTGGCGGGCCATGGCAGCTGGAGAGCTGTGTGCTCTGCTGCGTGGATTAGGATGTTCTCACTCTAGGTCCATCAGGCAGGTCAATAATGGTTTTTGGATCTTCTGTATATACTTGTTTATTGGTTTTTCTCCTAGTTTCAGTTATGGAAAGAGGTTGCTATAATCTCCAACCACGTTTCAGTAGTAGTCTGTCGTTTCTTTCTGCTGCATCTATTTTCCTTCACTTACCCTTTAGGGCTGTCACTGAGTGCCCACACGGTCAGGATTGTAGGTCTCCCTGGAGATTTGACCCATTTTAACACAGAATGCCTCTCTACTTGGGTGAGAGTCCTGCTCTTGGAGGCTGCTTTCCCTGATAACGTAGCAACAGAACAGACTTCCGTCCGATGGGTGTGTGTGGACTCCAGCCCTTCTGTGTGGAGGTTCTGGAGGTGAACATCCTGCCCATGACAAGGTCTCCAGGCTACTCGCACTTGGTGATGTCACTGATGCGGATGACTTTACATCTTCCAACCCTTTCTACTCTTACTTCCATTTTTATCATTTTTCCTTCTGTTCCACCTTCTTTTCAGAAAGAATATGTTTTCAGAGTCCTATCTGGATGAGTGGTTTCCTGGCAACTGCCATGCTTGCCCACACATATACAGCAGAGAACACACACAATATGGCTTCAGATAACAGATTCTTCCGGTAAGATGCTCTTGCTGTGCCACTAGTTGCATAAAGGCAGAAGTTTCATTTCTCTTGCTGCACAGGTAACAAGTCCGTGTCCTGTTTCTGGAAGCACCTTCTGCGTGTTCCCATGAGCCCAGGGCCGGTCCTGCTTTCCCCGGGGCCACTCAGCTGGGAGGCTCTCGTGGCTCCTTCTGTGTGCAGACAGCATCTGCTCCAGGAGTCCCATGCTGGGCTGACACTTTTTTCTGCTTTTGCTGCTTTTTAGACTCTCCCAACTGCCCCGTTGTGTCTGAAGGGTCTCAGCTGCCCCCAGAACATCTGTCCGTGTGTAATTTGTCTTTTCTTTGGTGGCTTTTAAGGGCTTTTTTCCATCTTTGTTCTCAACACTTGGTCTATAATGTGCCCACGGGTATAATTCTTTATTTACTCTCATATTGTGGTTTTCTGTGCTTCTTGCTTTTGTAGATATTTTTCACCAATTGTGGGAAATTGGGGTCCTATTTCTTCCGTTTATTTCTGCCAAAGCATCCCTGTCTTTCTGCATTTCCAGTTATGTATATGTTATACTACTTGATATTGTCCAACAAACTCTATCAGTCATGTTTTCACCTATGTGTCCTTCTTTAGGTCTGGGCAATCCCTAGGGTCGGCTTCTGGCTCCCTGACCCTCTACGGTCTCCAGTTTACCATTAAAAGAATCTTAGTGTCAGGAGGTCTCACATTCTGGGGGAACGGCCCCATGAGATCCTAAGTGAGGTGAACAGAGCCAATGTCTGGGGGAAGCAGTCCCCACACCATGTATCGACGTGGTGTGCGTGAGCACACCACCGTCCACGGTGTTCCTGTGCATCGGTGCGTGGTCTTCCTGCCCTCCTTCGGGGACATTGCAGAGTCCAGGCCTGGCTGGGGCCCGTGTGGACACTGAGCTGCCTGCGGCGTGTGCCGGGGAATGTCTTCAGCAAGAAGGCCGGCCTGTGGACAGGCACACACCCACAGCCTCCCAGGGTCGGGACTCGCAGGGGTTTCCCTACATCCGGAGCTGGCAGCGGGCACGTCTGGGGGTCTCTGTCTTCCTCCTGCAGGTCTGCCTGGTGGCATGAGTTTTGGGGCCCACATGGGCCTCAAAGATGTCTCTGTGGCTTGTTAGTCCTTCATGGTCTCTGGTGTGGCAGCCGTCCCTTTGTTTCCCAGACTTTCGTGTTGCCCTGTCTCCTATGTCATTTATTCATTTTCTCCCACTGGATTCTTCCCATGTTAGGATGCACCAGCTGTTGTGGTTCCGTTCACTGCAAACGAACCTCCCTTGGCTTCAGGGCTGTTCTCACTCTGCAGTGCGATCCTCTCAATAAGACCAGTGTTGCCGTTGAACGCCATTTACTGTCACAATGCGTCCTCCTGCCCCATCCTCCCAGAGCGACTGGAGGGTGTGCGCTGAGGGGATGGTTACTCTTGGGGTCCTGACAGTGATCCACCTGCCATCGCTTGGTCCCTCAAGTCAGTCATCGACAGCAGTAACCGTTGGGACTCCCGCAGAGAGAACAGCACCCACCCAGGATGAGGCCGGGCCACCCAGGGCAGAGAAACAGCGGAGGGTGGCTAGATAAGACCGTCCAGGATGACCCAGAAGTGTCCGCACAAAATAGCAGAAGAGTGGCCTTGGGGAAGAGGCACAGATGGGGCCAGAAGCAGGGGAGAGGCGGAGGGAAAGGCGAGTGCTGCTGGCTGTGCAGGTGGAGGCAGGCAAGGGGCTGGGGAAGCCGGAAGAGGCCGCCAGGACCTCCAGGAGGGGGCAGCCCTGCCAGCTCCAGAACTCCGGCGTCCAGAATGTGAGGAGACGCTCGGTCCTGCTTTCAGTCACTTGTCACCGCAGCCATGGGGGACGAAAAGGTACCCTATGCCATCAGCTGGTTGGGGACACAGCCTCCTTCCTCCTCGGGAGCACGCTCATCCCCCCACCTCTGCTTTTCCAAGTACATTCTGTAATTCTGGGGCCAACACCCAGATGGGTGTGCGCTGGGCCCAAAGGAGTCTGGGGGCGGGCTCTGTTCTCCAGTTGCTGGGTTTCAATTGTTACCACCAGAAAATCATGCCCAAGGGGGATGACTGGAGCTTGTTGCTTCCTCTTCCCCCGGGACAGGCCTCCTGTGGTCTTCTTGTGCGAGCGGGGATCCCTAGAGCACAGCTGGGTGCAAACACTGACCATGCGGGTTTGCTCCTGAAATGTCGATATGAAGAGTCACATCTCCCTTGGTTTCTGTGCAATCGTCTCATGGGGGAGGCGGTTTCTGGCTGAGCTCCCGAGAGCAGGAGCACTGTGTGGTGGGACAACGGGGTGCCCAGGGACGGACCCCAATAATGTGGGTGCAGATCCATCCACATGGACATTTGCTCCAGAACAGGGTTCAGGGGCTCAGCCACAGCGGGAGTGGCAGGGTGGACAGGCAGGGGGCCATGGGGTCAGGGTCTGGGTTTATAGAATCTCCCATTTTCCTACGAACTCTGGCTCACATACGCTTTGTTGTCATGGTGGACAACTTAAGTTGGCGATTTCCCTTAATTTCATACAAGTCATTTATATTGACATAAATACACAAAGATTTTAGACTCAGAGACACCTTCTCATCCCAGTAGCTTCTTGAGATAGTCCCTTGAACACGTTTTACACAGAACTGAGAGGATGTAATTGTAAGAGGTTATTTCCCAAGTTATCGTGCGTGCCATTTTTGTGCTCTTCCTGCAGAAAAATATGTGTCTTCAGATCTCCACTGGGCACATTTCGGGGCATCCCAGGGTCAGAAAACACGGCTTCTCACCCTGTCCCACCCACAGGCTTACATCACAGGTCACATCCCGAAATACAGTTTCTTCAACTAGCGGCACTGTTGTCCTAGCGGCAAGCATGTATCCACTGACCTCAGATCTTAGCTCTGGAGCCACAGGAGTTGCAGCCGGTGTGACCTGGTCCGTCTGAGCACCAACCCAGCCAGCGCACCAGCCAGGACCCTGAGAGACGAGTGTCCCAGAGACGGAGAGAGCGCAGGCAGCATACACTCGGCATCCACGGAGCAAGGCCGTGGGGAGGGTTGTGGGTGGGGCAGATGCAGGGCCGCTGGGCTGGCTGGACCCCAGAGGAGCGGGAGGTAGACCCCAGGGCACCAGCAGGGTTGACATGAGGTCAGGAAAGCCGGGCCGGCCACAGGGACAACAACACACAGGTTCTCTGGTGCGAAACTCAAGTTGGGCCTCTTGTCAGTCACTGACTTTTCCATGGAGGGCTTCAGATCTCAATTTCCATAAACAACACTGGGGTCAGCACAGGAAGGACCACTCGCCTTAGGTTGTCAGAGGCAGGGAAGGAAGCACGAATCCTGCCGAATGCCTCCCCAAGGCTCGAGTGGACAGCACGCTAAACACACGGGGCATGCTCTGAGTCCAGTGGTGTGTGGAGCCTGCCCCCGGCCCCCCTCCAAAGCCTGGACCGGGGGATCATGTCCCTGAGTCGGCTGTCTGTGAGGACACAGACTGGAGCAGCCCTGAAGGGGAGTTTGCTCCAGACACGGGAGGCAGAGCAGCCAAATCCTCGTGCTTCAAGGCAGCAGACGGGGCAGAGGCTCAGTGTTGCTCCCCGAAGCAACAGCACCCAGGAAGTTCTCTCAGCACCCCATGCGGTGCCCCCACAGTGCAGGTCATCCCAGGGCTCCTGGCCCCTGCAGTTGTCCAGCCACACACCCATGTGAGTACCATTGGGTGGGTCCCTGGTCCCATGAGCCCCTGTGTTCCACACACCCCATGATCCACACCCCATGTTGGACTCTGACAGACAAGTGTTAGAACAGGAAATAACCCACAAGGACCCCCTCTCCTCGCACCTGCTTTACTTGTCTATGTGTGTGTACTCGTGTGTGACCTGGTGAAAACCACCGGTGGTGACAGACAGGACCGTTCATTCCGTGGCCGGTGGAACATGCCAATAAGCCGGCTATAATACGACATAGGGGTGGTCCTTGTCCCTGGTTCCTGACAAAGCTCCTAAAACCTCTGGGATTTCCCCCATGACCGAGTGCCCTTTGTCGCTCTCAGGAAGACACGTAGATGACACCTGAGTTCATGCCCCTGAGGTGACTCCACAGGGCCCCTAGAGCGTCTCTGGACAGGGCTGTGCCCAGAGAGCCCATGTGATGGGAGCTCGGGACCCCACCCACAAACGCTGGGCAGCTGCAGTTCAGACTCCACAAAACACCGAATCCTGAGCTGGGATGAGCTTCCTGGCCGCGGAGCACACAAAAGGGCTGGGAGGACTGAGTGCCCAGCAAGGGCATGGAGACCAGACATACCCTGGGTCCTCACCCTATGCTTCTCTTCCGTTTGGTCTTCAGTTTACCCTTTACAACAAACTGATCAACATAAGGCGGCTTCCTGGGTTCTGTGACCCATTCCAGCAAATTCCAGACTCTGAGGAGCCTCTCAGGAATCCTTGATCTGTGGCCAGCCCGTAAGAAGCGGGTGTCCTGAGACCTGGGGTTGGCGTCTGAGGAAGGCAGTCTTGGGGGCCTAGCCCTTGAGCGGTGGGGTCCCCACCACCCCCGGTGGCGCTGTGCCAGCTGGACCGAGATGGTGAACAACCGTCTGGTGCCCAGAGAATCAGAGAATTGGTCATTGATGTCGGAAAATGCCCACAAGCAACTTTAAATCACCAGATACGGATAACCAGACTCAGATTGGAGGAGTTTCCTTCCCCACCCGGGAGTGTCACTTCCTGTCCCTTCTGCAGTCAGGGAACAGGGCAAGGACACTACACACCCACCAGAATGCTCCTGAGAATAGCCCGTGGAGACAGTCCTGGTACCACCATGGTTTCTGTCTTGACGGGGGCGTATTCAGATGAGCCTGGGGGGAAGGTCAGCATAATTTTTGCCACAGTGTGTTTGCACTTCAAGGGGGACAGGAGTCGTTTGGGGAGAGTGACAGTGGAGGCCCAACACCCCCTCTCATACCGTGTTTGGCGGGCTGCAGTGGGCATGGGAGTCAATGGCCCAGACCACCATGGGGGCAAGCGTCGGGGACCCACGCACCACAGGACACTGAAGCCCCGAGGAAACAGCACATGGGTGCTGGGATCCTGTATGTGGCCATGTGGTGCTTGGGAAATGGTTGCTGCCATTGTTTGGTAAATAGTAGAAATGCCAGCCTCCGGGACTGAGAAGGAGGAAGGAAGAGTCTTAGTTTAAAACAAAGCCACCGCAAATGGCAAGATTTCATTTCTTTTGATGGAACTAGAGAGTATTATGCTTAGCAAAATAAGTCAATCAGAGAAAGACAACTCTCATATGATCTCCCTGATATGAGGAAGTGGAGATGCAACGTGGGGGGTTTGGGGGGTAGGAAAGGAATAAATGAAACAAGATGGGATCGGGAGGGAGACAAACCCTAAGAGACTCTTAATCTCACAAAAGAAACTGAGGGTTGCTGGGGGGAGGGGAGTAGGGAGAGGGTGGCTGGGTTATGGACATTGGGGAGGGTATGTGCTATGGTGAGTGCTGTGAAGTGTGCAAACCTGGCAATTCACAGACCTGTACCCCTGGGGATAAAAATACATTATATGTTTATAAAAATTTTTTTAAATTAATTTTAAAAAAGCCACCAAGTGTGAATGGACTTCGATCTCCAACCCACACCACCGCTGTCTGTAAGGGCCTATTTAGCTAAAACGGCTCCATTTCGGTTGAATAGCCATTGTGGTGTTTATGCAGTAAAACTTAAACTGTCCCTGCCCCACTTCCGCAAGGCAAGGCGCAGCCGCTCCCCGCAGGGGACTTACTTAAAAACAAGTCCCGGAAACCAGTCCCAGGTAACAAAGCCCAAATACAAGGGCAGGTCAGGCCTGATGGAGGTATCCAATCAGTGGGGCGCGCATACTGTCTCCCTAGCTACCAAGGTGTGTGGACCCCACCCTTTGGGCGCCAATTCTGACCAAGGTGATAGGCTAGTTCAAATGCCTACTATGGGGTAAATTGTAACTCAATTGGTCACTTACGTGTGACCTAGCCTGACTGTGCAGTTTTCTCCGTGTCATTGGCCACCTGTGTGTGGCCAGGCCCAACCACATGGCCTTTGCCCATAAAAGCCAGTCTGTAAGGCAGAGAGGGGTCACCTCTTTGTAAGAGACGGCCCTGGCCGGTGAGTTTGATTCTTGATGCATGGCGCGAAATAAAGCTTTGCTTGACCTTCGCTTTGTATCAGTCTCGTTCCTTTGATTACAGACACAACACTGCCCACAGTCCGTTACCCATTACAGGCCCCGCACGTCCATCCCAAGAGACTGCTCCTGTCCCAGGAACCCTGCCATGAAAGGCCTGGAAATAGGAAAAAACTCCCCATTGTCATCTGTCGGTGAGAAATTTCCAATTAAAACAATAACCATATGGCCCCAAACAGCTCTGAGGAGGGTTAAAGCCTGGGACAAGAACAGGTCTGCATGTCCTCGCAGGGGCATCAGCAGGACATCCTACCCCCGGACGGCCCCCGGGGCTGGGGTGACTGGAGGAGATCTGCTCGCCCGTGTCCTCTTCGCTCAGTTCAGCAAAACACCCTCCCCTTTGTGGCCTAAGGTCCTGGTGGCAGCACAGACTGGAAATCATTACAAAGCGCCATTTAAGGCTTCTATCTATCTTGTAATAAGTTGTAACAGCTTTCAGGACTCGAGGACACAGGAAGTGGCTTCCCATTGATTCTGCTGTTTATTTTCTAAGGTAGGGTGGAGAGCAAAACGGACGGTCTACCGGGCAGGCTGCTTGGGGTCACACCTGTTCACATGAACGCTCCTGACGATTGTGGTGTTTGTGTCACGGGACAGGGCTCTGCAGCCTCCGGATAACAACCGTGGTGTCGCCAACATGGTGTGGGGGAGAGGGCGGGGGCCAGAACTTCCACACTAAGGGCTCGGCCATTCAAACGCCCCCCCCCCCAACCACCACAGCCCACACTCAGGCCAGCAGCGGACCACAGTCCCAGCCATTCCTCCGACAGAGCGTTGGGCCCAAGTCCACGAAGCCACGAAGCCACGAAGCCACGAAGCCATGTGCAAGGACCGCTGGCCTTCAGCCCGCCCACAGTCTACGCTGTGCCTCTGTTTCCAGGGGCCGCCATGGCAAAGAACCATAGTCAGCACAAGTCATTCTCTCTGAGCCCTTGAGGCCAGAAGCCAGAGATCCAGGCGGGGCAAGACTGCCCTCCTCCCAGAGGCCTCAGGTTGGGGTCTCCTTTGTGCCTGCTTCAGTTCCTGGGGCTGCAGGCGTCCCCAGGGCAAGGACCGTTTCACTCCCATGTCTGGCTCTGTCTCCACATGGCCTCTCCCTGTGTGTGTCTGTGTCTCAATCTCCCTCTGCATCCCTTTAAGGACACCTGGCATCACCCTAAACCCAGGACCTTCTCATCTCAGGCTCCCCAACCTAATACCATGGGCAAAGACCCTTTCCACATAAAGCCACACTCACAGGTGTTGGCACGTGAGGCCTGGGCCTACCTCTGGGAACCCCCATTCAGCCCAGTCCATTCCAGGACACTGATAACTTAGTTCCATTTGGTTTTCGCCAGGCAGTGGGGCACACAGTGTCCCCAATGATGTGTGTGGCAGGAGGGCTTCCAAGAGAAGTGTGCTGTATATATCCACGGCCAGGAGGAGCGTTCTGGTAGTTTCCAGGCCTCGGTGCTTTGAAATAAAAGCACTTGCCCAGGGCACTGTGTGTGAGGGCCAGCCCTGGTCTTGGGAAGAGAGCCCGTCCCCTGCAGCCTCACACACCCGTGGTTGCCCAGTGTGCTCCACTCCCGTGTACGAAGCAAGACTCTAACCCACACTCCCCAGGGACTAACGCCCCTGGCTCCTCCCTGCCTCCCCTGCAGGGCACTGAGGACGGACCCCTGAGCTGCTTACCCTGAAGTCTGGGGACTCCGGTTCTCTTGTACTAGAGGTATTATATCTCTGGACACAAATCCTTTACCAAGTGTGGGGTCTGAACATACTTCCTCCGCACCTGTGGCTTGTCTTTTCATGGTCTTCGTAGTGTCTTCTGAGGAACAGGAATTCTCAACTTTGAAAAAGTCCACTTCATTAATTTTTCTTCCACAGACCATTGCCTTGGTGTTTGTATGGAAGGAGACTGCCTTACCCTCATCCCCAAAGATTTTCTCTTGCATTTTCTTCTAGAAGATTTATAGTTTCAGGTTTTGCATTTACGGCCATAGTCTATTTTGAGTTAAATTTTTGGGCATAAGCTTTTGTGAGGAACGGGTTAGAGTTCATCTCTTTACCTACTTTCAACTTTACAGACCTTCAACTCTCCTGTACCAGCTGTTGAGATCATCTTTCCTTCCCTGGATTGTCTGCCCTCCCTTCTTGGAAGTAAACTGACCCTCCCCAAGGGGGTGGATTTCGGGACTCTGTGTTCTAACCACCAATCTGAAAGTCTGTTTTTTCTCCAATGTCCCACTATCCTGATGCTGTGGCTTGTAGAATAAGCCTAAGACTCAAGCTCTTCCTTCTTTTTTTTTTT
>RCUC01050395.1:0-10216 GCA_003697995.1 Taxidea taxus jeffersonii | reverse complement strand
GCTCACAGTGCCCTATTGTCCTCTTCTTCATGTGGGTGTTCTAGAAGGGACAAGGAACTGGTGCAACTTTAAAGGACAACTCAAACTCCAACTTGCCTGCCCACACCAGGGACGTTAACAGTTGAGGTTAGCTTTGCCAGGAACCAAAGAACATTTAATTAAAATAGACTTTTACAAAAGAAAGGAAGAAGGAAAGAAGGCAGAACTAGATGGTTCAGTTAAAATGTCAGATCTCTGGAAGGTTAGAAAAGATAAAATGGAAGCAATTAATACAGTGGGAGTGGGGGTGATGCAAGGCAGTCGCGATTCCTTCAGGGGTATTACCCTGCCGATGCCGGTGTCCATACTTGCCTCACAGGACACAGAACATGAAACCAAGCTCTACCAAAGCTAACAGCCAACTATCTAGTCTTGTGTCTGAGGCAGGTTTCCTTCCTCAAGGGTCTACTGAGACCTTCTCAGTCAAAACCTTAAATTAGTTTCCCTTGATATACTCCAGGCATATGGATAAACCACTCCTTTGGCAGTTTCTTAACTGAGCAGGGGCTTCTGGAGGCTTGGCCAGGCTCCAGGTAAATGGGGTTGTAAACTGGAGCTCAGGGGAAATGCCCTGTAGGTTGAGCACAGTCTGTTCAGACAGTGCTGGTTAAAATGTCTTGGCCTAGAAAGCCCATGTAACTATATTTCCTTAGCAGGGCCTTGGAAGACTCTTTTGCTTCTCCTCATCAGGGCTATGAGCCTTGGTATTTTTCTTGAAGATCCCAGGAAGCTGGTCTCCATAGCTCCATTCACACTCAGGGGCTATAATGGGGAAACGGAGACTTCTTTCTCTGCAAGTCCTAGCTTATCTTCTGAGAACTATGTAGGAAAGGTCAGGCTTTGAACTGCTCAGAAAAGTCAAGGTCTCCACCTTTAGGGGGTTCTCAGGGTCACTACAGGGCAGTCTGCTAGGGCTACCACAACGAACTACCACAGGCTAGATGGCTTAAACAACAGAAATGTATTGTCTCCCAGGTCTGTAGGCTGGACATCCAAGATCAGGGTGTCAATGGTGTTGGTTTCTTCTGAGGCCTCTCTCCTTGGCCTATAGATCTCTGTCTTTTCCCTGTGTCTCACTTGATCTTCCTTCTGCCTGTGTCTGTGTCCTAATCATCCCTTCTTGCAAGGAGACAAGTCATATTGGATTAGGGCCCAACTTATGACCTCAATTTAACTTAATTTTCTCTTTAAAGACTTTCTCGCCAAGCATAGTCACATTCTGTAATACTAGAGGCTAGGACTGCAACACACAAATTTTGGAGGGGGACACAATTCAACCTATAATACCATGTCTCTGACTGAGAAGGCTGAGAACGTCAAGGCAATTCCCCATTCATGGCGGTGTATCACATTTAGATAACTCAACGACATCATTCCATTTCTTACCCAAATGCCCCATATTTACTGGCCTTCCTAAGCTCCTTAGGCCAGTCTCCTCAGTATCTAATATCTCTGTGATGTTGGGGATATTTCCTAGAACATTCCTCATGAGGACCACAGCATTGCCACGCTGGTGACTGATATGCTCCCGCCCCTCACCCTTCATCCTCCTCTACAAGCATCTCCCAACTTAGCCTAGCTGAACAGTGAGGCCCGGTGAAGGAGGGCTGTATTCTTGCCTAAGGATCCAGGTAAACACACACCCCAACCCCCCAGGGGTGGCATTAAAAAAGATAGCCTTCTCCTCATCAGCTTGTGCTTCCTGTGGTGTTTATAAGCAGGCCTTCTCTGTGTGAAGCAGATCCCAGAAATGGATTTTCAGAATTTGTTTTGCTTCCTACCACTACTCAAAAGTAATTCCCTGGCAAGGCAGGCTAGGAAAGAAGACAGGATTACCGAGCCCACAGATGATCTCGACTAACCCCTCTGTTTCTTTCGAAGAGCAATTTAAAATCACTTCTCTCCCTGAACCAGATAAACAAGCGTCTCCTTTCCTCTGGGCTCTGCAATTCAATTCTATTTTCTATGATCACAGTGCTGAGCTTATTACACAAAAACAGCCTTTGCGAATCCTCCCTCTCCCTAAGATGATGATTCCTGGGTGGTCCTTCTTGGGTGGGTCCCTGGGCACCCAAGCCCCGTGCCATGTTTCTTCCGCTGCTTAGTCTGCCTCCGGAAGCTCAGCTCCAGCTCGTCAAGAGATAAGATCAGAAACACTGAAGAAGGGCCGTGTTTGAACAAGGCAAAAAATAAAAGCTACTCCAAACTTCAGGCCTACTGTGCAAGAAACAAGCCCTGCAGCACACCCAGGCTTTGGGGGCCCTCTCTCGGAGAGGCTTCTCCCCTCGTAAAGATTGGTATCGTGGGGTGAAGAAAGAGTCATGTCACTCCCAGCAGGATTTCCAGTCAGAAAGGCTTCGCTTTCAATTACCCAAGAGCAGCTGTAGGCTGCTGCTTATGTAACGGGCTCTGTGCCTCCCTGGGAGGAGGATGTGGAACCATTTGGTGTTTGCTGAATAATGAGTCATGGTCAGATTTAGGGAGTAGAAACAGTGAATTTCTCCCCTGCATTGCTTCATCCGGAACTTCTAGTAAAGAGTGATAAGCACTGAGTCAGTGCCCGGGGTGGGGGTGGGGGGGGCTGGCCTGGGAAGGGAAAGCACCTCTGAAATACAGGCCCCCAGAGCACTCACGTGTTGAGCTGCTGAAGGGGACTTGAGGGGCACTCGAAGCTTCGCTGGGCAATCTCTGAGGAGATTTGCTGTTTACTGAGGCCCATGGCTGACCTGACAGGGATTTTCCTATCTTGGGCAGTTGCAGCCTTTTTCCAGGCCCCAGTCAGGATCTGGGAGTGTCGGGGTAAAGACCGGGTAAAGACGGGAGCTTCAGAATGACCAGAGCTTCCTCCAAACCTCGTTTTGAGTCTCAGAAATGAAATGAGTCTGAGAAGTGGCAGGAGGTGGGGGGCCCAGCGGGGGCAGCGCATAGTTATATCAACTGAGAAGCTAAAAGGTTCTGTTTCAGCCAGAAATAAAAATTAAAATATTCTATTTTTCATCACGTTCTGAGCTAAACAAAGTCCCAAGAAAACAAAATTAAGCCCTGTGTGAAAATGGACCAGAAATTATTTGTCCCTCTTCAGAAGGAGATAATTATTTGTCCCTCTTCTAAGAAATCCAGTCAAAGTTTACAGACTTTTCACATCAGCAAATAATTTCTTGTAACTTCCCCCTCCTCACCCCCGCCCCGTGATGCTTTTCAACATGTGTGGCAAGAAGTCACAGCCACCATTGTCCCTCTTTAGCAAGTCACCACCCAAATAAATCTGTGTGAGAATGCAGGAGTCTCTTACAGAGCTGGTGGTTTTGCCTGACGTTGCGGTAAAGGGTACTGCAAGAATTTCAGAGCAGCTTGTTTGACGAGCCATGGAGGGAACATTTTCTTCAGTGTACAGAGCTTTAGGAGGCTGAGAGCTCTGCTTATGAGAAGCAGCATCTAGAGGTCAAGGTCGGACTGCCTGGGTTTGAATCCCAGCTCGGCTACCTACCACCGGCTCTGTGACTTTGACATACAATTAGCTTCTCTCCTTGATTCCTTCATCTGTAAAATGGGGGCTCTGAGAATCTCTACCTCACGGCGTGGGCAGGGCAGGGGGGGCGGGTACAATGTCTGAGGGAAAACTCACAAAGCATTCTGATGTTTTTTTAAGCCTTCATTACTGATTTTATCAGTGTCATTACCATTACCATCATTATTTAATGTTAGCATAATTTTCATCTCTAGTGATTTCTACCCAAAAACATGTTAGTGAAATAGAATAGCAGGAGCAGTTTTTAAGGTCAAGCAGGTATGACCTTTATACAACTGGTAAAAATTTCCTTTAGCATTTTCATCTGCAAAATAGGGGAAATACTAAAAATGTATAGTGAAGTACAATAAACAATAGCTATTTTGGTTATTATTATATTTTCTAGCCCATAAAACGGAATCTCTGCTCAAATACATTTCAGATTTCTTTATCTCACGTGGCAAAATGAAATTCCAACCCCCCATCACAAACACCCCTTTAAAGTATTTCTACATTTATTTATGATATAAACTTTCCACAGAGAGGTGAGTTTCTAGAAGTATAACTCAACCCGAGGGTCCTCCTCTGGTGTTTGGTTGAGAAAAGAAATGCTAAAAGATAAAGCAATTCTTTAGATTCTTTAAGAAGGGGTCTTTTGGTCTCAGTTATATTGATTGATTTTCTGGTTTGATTTACTTCATGGTATTTTGTTGACTTCGGCTGACCACAGGAAGCAGATGACATTCCTCCTCAGAGACCAGCTCTGAGGGCTGGAAGCTGAGGAGAGCAGCCACACAACTGACATCACCCTCTTCCTCATCACCCCATAGAGCCTCCACATTTAGGGGGCACTTAGTCTATGTGTCAGGTCCAGTGCCAAGGACATTTATCTCAATTTCAAACTTAAGATGGCCCTGTTGGCTTCATATCATTTTCTCTAGCCTAAGACGAGAAAACAGTGTTCTTCAGAGGCTTGCAACAGGCCCGTGATCCCACAGCTGTATGTGGTACAGCTGGGGTTAGAATCTGGGTAAGTACTGGGTTGACCAGGCTCTGTCGCCGTTACTGCTGAGAGTGGGCCTCGCTGGAACAGCCCCCGCAGTTGTAGTGTATATGTCATCTACCTTCATGCCCCTGCTCAGGAGCCATCAGACGACCCGCTGTCCAGGAAAGCTCATAGGCCGTCTGTGTTTGAGGAGAGACGGCAGCCGTTGCCGACAGGGGGGAGGAGGCCCTTGCCATCCTCCAGCTCTTGGCGTAACTGAGACGAACTTGACAGAGACAATTCAGTTCCACGGAAGAATGCAATTCTCCACTCACTGCCAAGTTATTCTGTGGAGTCAGCGGGAAGGGGAGGGGTGCTCCCTTCCCACCCCTCCTTTGGTGTGGTGGCCTCACACGAGAATGACCCCAGCCCCCCGTGCCTTCATGCAGCTATCAGAGCCCTTTGAGAAGGGCAGAGCTGATGGCTTGGACAAGTTTCTTTTCTTGAAACAACGCTAATTTGTCCAGTTTTGTGGCTTTTTTATGTGGAACAACATTAGCTCATCCAAGCTTGTGGTTTATTTGAAAATGAAATTCCGGTAAATCTTTCGCACCATCTGGCAGTGCGGTGATTGGCCGCTAGTTAGGAACAAGCCACTGAGCACACAAGAAAACAAAGCAGAGAAAACCCACCCCAAACAGAGAGGCTCTCTGTAATCTCTGTGCCCAAGGAACTCCACGGGGCTCTCTGAGGACGGGGCTGCCCCCGTGGGCGGAGCCCTAACCTGTCACTCTCAGGGTACTGGTTTCTCTCAAAAGCTGAGGCCCAGTGGAGCTTCTTAGCTTAAGCTTTAGCCAGGGTCTTAAATTATTTCTATAGAAACAGATTAGAAGGGGCCCTCTGAGGGCGCATACAGAGGATCTAGAAACCAACACGAGTGATCAGGAGAAAAGGGAACTTGAAACATTGGCGGTTGATTCTTTGGAGTGTGGAAAAATGACTAGGTCTGGGTCCCTGAGGGACATAAATGTTATTCTTACTTATGTGTCTGCCACACCCACCCATCTTGCTCCAGGCTTCATTACACATACAGTCAACGTTTCCCTGGTGCTCACTGTGTGCCTTGCACTGCCTTGGGTACAGGGGACAGACATCGTCCTGCCTTTAAAGATCTTATTAGATTAGATCTTATTAGATTCTGGTAGTTTAGATTGAAAAACACTTAAAAAAACTAATTTTGAGTATAGTAAATGCTATGCATGGAGAAATTAGGGGTTTCAATGTAGAGGTGGGCAGATCAGGACCATTTTTAGCTAGACTTCTCCGGAAAGGCTGAGGAGGAGACATTTAAGCTGAGACCTTATGATGAGGTGTTGCTGGCCATGCAAGGTGTAGAAAAGCCTAGGGCCTGAAGGAACTGAAGGACCAGTCTGATTAGATGGTGAAAGAGAAGGAGGGAGGCATGAGATAAGATTGGAAGGGCTGGCAAGGGCCGTGTCTGTTAGGCTGAATGAAGCCATTTCCATCCTTTTACATAGTGAACAGACAAGATCTCATTTATATGGACAGAAGAGCTCTTCTGTCACTCTAGGGAGAATAGACTGTTGGAAGCAAGAGTGGAAGTAGAAAAACCAGTTATGAAGTTACTTCACTTGTCCAGCAAGAGATGATGGCGGCCTTAGCCAAAGGGACAACAGTGGGAGGGGAGAGAAGGAAAAGATTTAAGGTAGAACCAACTGAATTTGTTAGTAGATTTGATGTGGAGTGAAAGGGAGAGATCCTCCCAGGATCTCCTGGATGGTGTTCCTAGGCCTTTCAGATTGAGCAGCTGAGTGGATAGTGACACCATTTACCACGATGAAGAAGCCTGGAGATGGGAGCACAATGTCTTGGGGGAAAATAAAGAAACCTTAGACTTTTAACCACGTTAAGTCTAAGATATCTGTTTTAACCACATTAAGTCTAAGATATCTGATTGATCTAAGCAGGAATATCAAGTAGATATTCTAGAGCTCAGTGGAGAAAAGTATAAATTAAGATGTCATTAGCATGAAGAAGCTGGTATTTGAACCCATGAGAATTGATGAGCTGCCCTAGCAGATGGAAAGTAGAAAAGTGTTCCAGAAAGGAATGTTTGGGGATTTCTCATGCTCTGGCCTGTATGGGCCCCCTGGGCCCGAGTACACACAGAGGCACTAAGTCATATCAGGAGGGGACTCAGGGTGTATGGGTGGAACACCCCAGCCCACTTGTACACAACCTCCAGTCTCCTCCACCCACCCCCACACATAGCACTCATTGTCCATGAGTCAGTGATGAGCCTGGGGTAAAGACCCCCAGCTGGGTCCTCAAAATGGGCACTGAACTGTTTGGACAGGAATCCCAGGACCTGGTCTGCGACATAGACCTGCACTTGGTTGTTACTGGTCTTGCCATAATGGGAACAGTCACCTTTCTACACTTGCCAAAACTGACACCGGTGGGCAGTATGAGAAAGCAAAGTTGAGGGCTTGGGTGAAAGAGAAGCAACCTATCTGCAGAGGGGAACCCCAGCTAGCTTAATCCTGGGCCTGATGCACAGGGCCCCATGGGCATTTAAGGGGTTGGAACATTAAGTGTGGTTCACTTAAGTGCTCGTGGAGGCCATGTCTCGGGCTGTGTTCACAAAGGGGAGTTCCAGACCCTGAGTGACGTGCAGGGAGGTGAAAAGCACCATGGCTTCTGTGTGACTGCCTGTTCTAGGCCTAGATATAGCCAGGTGCTGACTGGCTGAAAAATAGGATCCATGCAGGGCCATTTGGCCCGATGGGCTGGGAGTTAGCAAGAGTCAGCTAAGAAATTTGAGGCTTAAGACTATCCCTCCTTCTTAGTGCGTTACGAGGGTGCTAGGCAAGACAACTCATTTTCATTTTGTAAAGTAGATCAACATTTTGGGAGAGATAGTGGTCCTGACACGCTTGCTAACTCATACTCACACCTCCAATACTGACACTAGTGATGTCATGAGTTAACTTCCTGCCCCATGTAGAGAGCTAAGTTGTCTCACGTGATTCGCTCAAGCCAAGGCAAGGCTGTGGCAAGGCCCATGAGCATTCCCTCTCCAAAGACTCAAGGGCCGGCCGCCCTCCCATCCATTCAGGACTGGTGACCAGGACTTATTCTCTGTCTGAGTAATGAAATCCTTAGCTGCCTTCATCTACTGAACGAATTCAGAAGGGGCAGATGTCACATATCACAGGGCTAGAAAAATAACGTAAATAAATGTTCATTTCTTTTTGTCTTCATAATAAAACCCGTGGCCAAATAGAGGTAGGACTATGAAGGAAAGGTCCTGAGAGCCAGAGATGATATGTCTCCCTACAAACCTCTGTGGTGGCACATTTTGTGGCCTCGGGCAAGTCACCCAGTCTGTCTGCTCTTTCTTTCCAAAGCGAAAAGGGGCTGGGAGAATTCATTAGTTCCGTGGAAAGGTTTGAACAACTTGGTTCCATCCTGTGCAATAATGACCTCTTTCTATTTACAAGACTCTGGCTCCTATCCTCATTTCACTTTTGATAGTCAAGTGGATTTGCAATGGGAGCTCTCAGCGGCAATCTGTAGAACATTCTAAAAGCCACGTTTGGTTCTGGTTTGCAGCATCCCCAGAAAATGTCAGGGACTCTTCAGAGTGTTTCTTGAAGGGGCGCCTGGGTGGCTCAGAGGGTTAGGCCTCTGCCTTTGGCTTGGGTCATGATCTCAGCCGGGAGCCTGCTTCCCCCTCTTTCTCTCTGCCTGCTTGTGATCTCTGTCTGCCAAATAAATTAAATAAAATATTAAAAAAACAACCAGAGTGTTTCTTAAAGGGGCTTTCAACAAAACTTAAGTCAAGACCACTCTGAAGCAAGTTTCACGTGGGAACGAGATTAGCTATATTCCTTTTTCAAATTAAGGCCACAGAAAATCTTTGCTTTTGAATTGTGGCCTTGAACTTTATATGTTCAATAACCTCAAAAGTTTGGTCCCACATAGTATAGTGTTCTGCAGGTGACACATTTAAATGCTTAACAAATATTTCTGGTAAGATAAATGGGTGAAGAGATGACAAAATCATAGTTAGTGAAAAAGACACCTGTCATTAAGTTTTACTCTGCTCTGGAATTCTCCAGACGTAAGGTTTAGGATCCCCAGGCACTCTTCATGTTAACTTCCGTCTTCTTACTTTAACAGAGTTCAGGTTTCACTTGGATCAACATGAAGCCAAAAGCAGATTCACTATGCTTTCTTGTAGCTGTGGAGGGCACTAAAAATTCTTGTCCGTGTAGGGCAAAACCCCTATGGTATGAGTATGAGTTACAGAAAAAGAAACTAAGACTTGGAGACATTGTGCATTTTAGTGTGGTCTTATCCCTAGGTAGCCACCTGTGATTCGAGAGACATTGAGCCCCCTGCTCCCAAAATTCAGTCTGTCATCTTGCTTCCAATTCTCTAGATGCTCACAGATTCTCTGACGCAGGAGATTCAGGAAGCCAATGTCATGCATAATATCTTTGCAAGATCAGTGTGTCAGATTAGCTTCTGAGCACAGTTAGGCCCAGAGAGGAGACTAGTTAAACCTTGGTGGCCACCAGTCCAGAGAGCAGCCCAGACCAGCCACTCTACAGTAGAGGCTACGGGTACCATCCAGAGCGTTCCATGCAGGCTCATAGATACCATCTCCCTCTCCCACCATGAGGTCACTGAAGCCATATCTCTTCCCCATATACTCAGACGCTATCCCTGGGAGAAACAGGGGGAGGAGACAGAACTCCAAAGGAATAAATATTTTATGTAAGAGAGACTACAAAATTACATAAGGAGACTATTTAAATGATAATACCAGACTAAGTTTATTGTCATGTCTGGAAGCCTTACAACTCAAAGTAGGGGCCCCAAATCAACAGCTTCAACTAGGAGCTCATTAGACATACAAAACTCAGGACCCGCTTCAGACCTAATGAATCAGAATCTTCATTTTAACCAGATCACTAGAGGATTCACTCATGTGGACATAAAATTTTGAGGCACGCTGGTCTGAAGTGCAGAACCTTTCCTTGTCCCTTCCCCATTGTCTAACGAGGGGGACAAAAACAGCCACAGCACAATATGAAACTCTATTTTTCTTAAAAGATTTTATTTATTTACTTGAGAGAGAGTGTGTGTGTGTGAGCATGAGCGGGGGGTGGGGCAGAGGGAGAGGGAACCTGATGTGGGGCTTGATCATGGGATCATGACCTCAGCCGAAGGCAGATGCTTAACTCACTGAGTCACACAGGTGCCCCCATGAAACTGTATTTTGTCCACGGATCTTCATGTACAATGACATGTGACCTTGCCATGGCTGAATGAAAATAAGGAGCAAACTGAAGAGAATGGTGGGAGCTGCCAGCATCCTTATGAGTCAAAAGGAGCAGGTAAAAACCATGTTGGTGACTGGATGTCAGTTCACACATTAATTCATTCTGTTGAACAGATGTCTTCAGCACTGTGTTGAGAATTCTGAGCCACACAAAAGGTCAGTGGGAAAGAGTGCCATGCCAGGTTGGCTATGACTGTCAAGGGTGGAGGATGGCTGAGTCCCAGCTTACCTTCCTTAAGTGTGCCAGTTCTGAGATAGGAGACGTGCCGAGAAGGACACAACTGCCAACAGGCTTTTGGTCGCATCTCTC
>RCUC01050373.1:0-11668 GCA_003697995.1 Taxidea taxus jeffersonii | reverse complement strand
TATGACTGCTTTCTGATTGGATAATCATTTGTCCCAACGCCATCCCTGAAATCCTTTACCTGCTGAATCAGAACCAACTCTGTCCTGTACCAAGTTTTCATAAATGCATGGATCTGTTCCTGGGCTCTCTATTTTATTCCACTGATCCATGTGTCTTTATGCCATATCACACTGTTTTAATTACCTTAGTTTTATAATGTGTCTTGCGGCAGTTGGTAACAAGAAAGGCAAGTCTCCATCCTAGTTCTCAAAATTGTTTTCGCTATTCTTGGGCTTTTGCTCTTGCATATGAATTTGGGATACGTTTTCAAGTTCCATGAGCTTCACAAAAAATTATTTTGAGATTTTGGTTAGAATTGCCTTGAATTGATGTTGAGATCTTTTATTATTGAACTGTCCAATCCAGGAATGTTGGTTATTTCTCTACTCTGGTCTGTTTTGTTATTCTATTCAGGCCTTTAAAAAGAATGGCTTTGGACGTGCCTCGGAGGCTCAGTCAGTTGAGTGTCCGACTCATGGTTTTGGCTCAGGTCATGATCTCAGGATAATGAGATCAAGCCCTGCCTTGACCTCCTCACTCAGCACAAGGTCTCTTGTCCCTCTCCCCATCCCCTTTGTGAGTTCTCTCTCTCTCTCTCATAGACGGATAGATAGATAAGTAGATAAATAAATAAATAAAAATATTTTTAAAATACCTTTGAATAAAGTTTAACAATTTTTGCTGTAAAAATCTTATACACCTTTCTTTGGATTTATTCCTACTTATACACAGAAATATACACATCTTTCTACTATGAAAGTTTCAAATACATTCAAAGGTATAAAAAATAGTATAGCAGGGATGCCTGGGTGGCTCAGTTGGTTAAGCAGCTGCCTTCAGCTCAGGTCATGATCCCAGCCTCCTGGGATCGAGTCCCACATCCGGCTCCTTGCTTGGCAGGGAGCCTGCTTCTTCCTCTGCCTCTGCCTGCCACTCTGTCTGCCTGTGCTCGCTCTTTCTCTCTCTCACACAAATAAATAAATAAATAAAATCTTTTAAAAAAAAATAGTATAGCAAACACTCATGTACTCATGATCCAGCTTCAACAGTTATCGCATGACCAGTCCTATTTCATGTTAGCGCCCTTCGCCTTTCCCTGGATAATCCTGAAGTTCCCAGACATATGTTATCTGTGGTATGTCTGTGTATGTCTCTATGTATATTGTAAACTTTTAGCAGTGTAACCACAGTATCATCACATTTTTTAAAAAAAAGATTTTATTCATTTGGGGGAGAGAGAGAGAAAGCGCATGTGCATGATCATGAGTGAGGGGAAAAACAGAGGGAGAGGGACAGGCAAGACTCTGAGCTGAGCTTAGAGGGGAACCTGGGGCTTGATCTCATAATCCTGTGATCATGACCAGAACCAAAACCAAGAGTCAGCCACTTGACCCACTGAGCCACCCAGACACCCCAATATCATCACGTATAAAACAAAATAATAATTCCCTCCAATAATATTCCCTCCAATAATACCATCCAATATGCAAATACTGTTCAGAGTTCTCCAGTTGCCTCACGATAGGTTTTTGACGTTTGGTTTCTTTGAGTAAGGGTTCCAATTACCCCTTATCTTTGTCAACGTTTGGTGGTGTTACCTTCTCCAGAGCAAAATAATAACCAAGAATTTAACTTTGAACTGTCCTTTCTCATCTTCCACGTAACTGTTGACAAATGTTTTTGCTCTTCCTTATTTTAATTGTTGAAGTGTAATTGACATGCAGTTTCAGATGTACAACATATCAAATCTCTCTGACTTAATTATTTTATAACTGGATGTTTGTACCTTTGTGGCCATTCTGGTGGGTATCTAGAGGTACTGCAGGGTGGTTTTCATTTCAGTTCCTGATGACTAATGAAGTTGAGCACCTTTCACATCTTTATTGGTCATTCATATATCCACTTTAAGTTTCTGAAAGAGGTATATTAAAATCCCCACTAAATTTGTGGGTTTGTCCATTTATTGCAGTGATTGCTTTTGACCTTCCATATTTTAAAACTTTGTCTTGGGTTTATATTTGTCCTGAGTTGTTTTGTTGTTGTTGTTTGTTTGTTTGTTTGTTTTTGTTAAGTTTTCCTTTTGGGGACTGTCAATCTTAATACCTTTCAAAGCTTTCCATTCTAATTTGTTTGATACTAATATTGCTTCACCAGATTTTATTTTGTTTGGTTTGGGTTTTTTTTCTAATTGTGGTAAAAAACACATACCTAAAATTCACCATCTTAACCACATTAAATATTTGGTTAAGTAGTCTAAAGGATATTCACATTGTTGTGCAAGGGGTCTCTAGAACTTTTTCATTTTGCAAAACTGAAATTCTGTATCTGTTGGACAACATCCTCCCATCCCCCCTTTCCCCCTTGTTTTTGTTTTATTTGTATTTGTTTTTTCAGTTTCTTTATCAGTGGTCTTTTTTCAGTATCTCTCTCATTATTCTTTCCATGCAAAGAGCTGGTTTAAACAACATCCAGTATGAAAATCTCCTTTAATAGTCGAGAATAATCGTGTGCGTTTACGATGACTGTTATATTTGGGTTTATTTAACAGTCTTGTGTTGTATTTTCTATATTCCTTGCTTTTTCTTTGTTTCTCTCCCCTCTTGCCTTCTGCCCTCTTCCTTTATTTTTTTCACTCTATTAGTGTGGAAGTTATTCTGTTTCTTTTATTTGGTGTTTACCTATGTGTTTTTTAACATGCAGATTTAGTTTAACAAAGCCTACAGATAATCATCAACTGTCATCTCTTTCAGAGCAAAACAATAACCAATAATTTCACTTGGAACTGTCCTTTCTCATCTTCCACCACACTGTTGACAAATATTTTAGCTCTTCCTTGTTTTTATTTTCGTTATTATTAAAGTATAATTGGCATACAGTGTTATATTAGTTTCAGGTGTACAACACATTGACTCTCTGTAACTTATTTTGTAACTGGAAGTTTGTACCCTTTGATCCTCTTTAGCTACCACATCTGTACTTCCTCTACCTTTCTCTAAGGCAACTACCAGTTTGTTCTCTCTATTTAAGAGTCTGGCTTTTTGTTTGTTTTTTCACTTGTTTTATTTCTGAAATTGCACCTATGGTGGAGCCATATGGTACTTGTCTTTCTCTGACTGACTTAGTTCACTTAGCATAATAGTTTCTAGCTCCATCCATGTTATCACAAATGGCAAGATTTCATTCTTTTTATGGTTGAGTAATATTCCACTGTGTGTGTATATGTGCATGTGCATACCAGATCTTCTTCATCCATTCGTCCACCCGTGGACACTTAGGTTGCTTCTGTATCTTGGCTAGTGCAAGTAATGCTGCAATCAACACAGGCTGCTCAGATTAGTGTTCCCATTTCCTTTGGGTAAATTCCAAGTAGTGGAATTACTGAATCATATAGTATTTCTATTTTTAATTTTTTGAGGAACCTTCATACTGTTTTCCAAGTGGTTGTACCAGTTTACATTCCACCAATTGTGTGTGAGGGTTCCTTTTCTCCACATCCTCACCAACACTTGTTCTTTCTTGTCTCTTTCTTGTCTAGCCGTTCTGACTAGTGTAATATCTCATTGTGATTTTGATTTGCATTTCTCTGGTGATGAGTGATGATGAGTGATGTTGAGCATCTTTTCACGTGTCTGTTGGCCATCTGGATATCTTTGGAAAAATGTTTCTTCAGATCCTCTACCCATTTTTTCATCAGATTGGTTTTTGGTGTTGAGTTGTAGAAGTTCTTTATGTATTTTGGGTATTAACCCCTTATGGGAAATGCCATTTGCAAATATCTTTTCCATTCACTAGGTTGCGTTTTTGTTTTGTTGATAGTTTCCTGGGTTGTGCAACAGCTTTTTATTTTGGTGGAGTCCTAATAGTTTATTTTTGCTTTTCGTTCCCTTACCTGAGGAGACATATCCATAATTGTGTTCCTATTGTTCTTCCTTGTTTTTAACTCCTCAAATAATTAGCCCTTCTAATCATTACAGAAGTCTTCACTATCAGTATTACCCAGTATTTTTCTTACCGTAGTCCCTCCTTACATCTCATGCCTTCTTTCTTGGTTCATTTTCATTCTTGCTCAAGTATAGCTATGACAGCCATTTCACTCCTTTTATGTCTAAAAACAAATTTATTTTATACCCACTCTAGTGGGAGCCTTGCCCGCTGACTTATACGGTATCCCTACCAAGAAGTTTTAGTTGTCTCTGCCGGGATCCCACGAGTTTCTCACTTTGAGACTGGTTTTATGTAAATCTTCCTTCTCAAGATTCCCATACTGCTTTGGTAGTATGATTTGAACCCCGCACTGGCATGTGGTGTTGGCTTGGGATTCAGATTTCTCTTGGGTTAGTCTTTTTTTTCATTCACGGCCTGAGGTACTTGGCCAACTTTCTTCCAACAGAGTCAGTAGCAAATGTTCTGGACCCTGTTTCAAAGACAAGTGAGCCCTTTCTGGGCTTATCTTTATGTCTTGTTCTCGATTTGGCTCTCTGTGTTGTGGGTCTGAGACCTCATCTGTCCAGGAGGGACCACTCCAGGGGTCTTCAGCTGGTTTTAGTAACCCTGTAGACCTTTGGGCTCAGCTCCTGCTCACCACTCAGATTTTGATATGTGCTTTCATTTATGATACTTGAGGATTTTCTGTTGCTTCTGAGCTCTGCTGTGTATTGAGTTCTTCTTGTGCAATTTTACGAAGCATTTCTATGTGTTCACTGTTGTGCGAGGTACTTTCCGTGTTAGGGCTGTCCAGCATATTGGCCAGAAGTTACAATCCTCTTTCTAAAGCTAAATATGATGATATCAGCCCTTCACTCAATTTCTGTGGATTTGTTATCACTGCTTCATTTATTCATCCAACGAATATTTCTTGCTTATCATATCTGTGGTAAGAACTGGGGATACTGTGGTGAGCAAGATATAAAATCTCTGCCCTCTTGGAGTTTGCTATCCTGGTTGGAGACATAGAAAGTAAACCAGTAAAAAGTAAAAAAGTGAACTACAGTTTGTGAAATGGACCCTGAAGGAAATAAGGAGTGAAGGAGGGTAACTGTTCAGGGTGTTCCTTTAGCCAGAGCCATCAGGGAAAACCTTTCTGAGGAAGTCACATTTAAAGCTGAGATCAGACAGATGAGGAGAAGCCAGCCCCATTAAGCTTGTGGATTAATTCCAGACAGTGGAAACAGCAAGTACAGGGACTCAGCGGTGGGGAAACTCTCAGCAGTTTACAGTTATTGAGGTAATACCATGCGCTCTAATGGTGGGGCACGCCAGTTAGGTTAGAGAGGCAAGTGAGAGCCCAGCCCACCTGTTGCCACTCCTCTCTTGGCCTACCCCTCCCCCTACCTGTCATCTTGCCACACGGATTCTTTCCCAAATGGGCCTATGGGAGGTCACCTCCTCATTAAGGCCCTTCTCCCTTTGTGCTGCCTCAGCTCCCTCTTTGTCCCACTTATATGTTGTCTCCTTATCAGAGTGTGGCGTGGATAATTGTTTACATGACAGTGTTCTCCAGTGGGCCTGCAGCTTCTTTCAGAAGATATGTCTTATTTACCCTTGTGATCCCCAGACCGTGGCACAGAATAGATGTTGATTGAATAAATGTTTGTTTGTTTGGCAGTTTATGCCCAGGGCTTCCTTTCCAAACTTTCCAATGCCTTTACAACAGAACTTCTCATAGATAATAATTTTTGTGGTATTTAAACCATCACGGTAAAGAAAACCATGAACTGAGGAGGAATTTATTTGCTTAAGATTTGTCTCTGATACTGAAGTGGAAAATCAGGGGGCATGCTCTAGACTCAGTGGAGTGGGTGGCCCACTGAGTGAGGGCCCCTCAAAAGATCGTCAAAAGACACCACATCCTAATCCCTGGAATCTGGGAGCATGACCTGATATATATAGAAGGAGGGTCTTTGCAGACATAACTGAGGATCTTGAGAGGAGATCAAACCAGATTCTTTGGGTGGACCCTAAGTCCACTACAAGTTTCCTCATAAAAGACAGAGGAGGAAGTGACAGAAACACAAAGGAGAAGGCCATGGAAAGACGGAAATAGAGATTGGAACTATGCAGCTGCAAGCCAAGCAATGCCCTGCCCTCCAGATGCTGGAAGGTTCTGGAAGCATTCTCCCCTAGAGCCTCTGGGGGCAGCCCAACTTGGCTGGGCCCTTGATTTCAGATTTCTGGCCTCCAGTACTATGAGAGAACAGCGTTCTATTGTAAGCCACTCAGTTACATGTTCTGTGACATGGCTGTAGTAAGACCTACCTCAGACACCTGCTGCTATGATTAAATGAAATGTGCTTGTAAGGTACTTAGCACACCGTGAATGCTTGAATAGAGTGAGGCTCCTTCTTCATAGTCCTCTTCTTCTTCAAAGACTTAGGAGTTTGCTTACTTTCATGAAGAAAAACTTGACGAGACAGGGGGACATTTCCATCTTGTCATTGTCTGGGTCTTTCTTTTCTTTTCTTCCCTCCTTCCCTCCCTCCCTCCCTCCCTCCCTCCCTCCCTCCCTTCCTTCCTAAGATTTTATTCATTTATCTGTCAGAGAGATAGCAAGAGAGCACAAGCAGGGGCAGCAGCAGACAGAGGGAGAAGCAGGCTTCTCGCTGAGCAAGGAGCCCAATGCGGGGCTTGATCCTAGGACCCTGGGATCATGACTTGAGCTGAAGGCAGATGCTTAACTGACGGAGCCATCCAGGCATCCCAGGGTTTCAGTTTTCCAATTCCTCTGAAGGGACTGGACTTCCCCCAAAGACCTGTACCAATTAATCCTCCCATCACATCAGTCATCAGAAGTTTGTCAGACTGAGTTCAGATTTTCTGTATTTGTATTTGTCTGAAGACCCTCACGCACATGGGGAATCAGGAAGACAGGCAGAACTGATGCAGGGGGTGTGCAGGGTGCATGGTGCCCCGGGGGGTGGAGGCGCCAGGGCTGAGCGGGGTGCAGTGCTCACACTTCTTCTCCCCTACAGATGGCTGGCACTGTGCTGGGGGTGGGGGCTGGCGTGTTCCTCTTGGCCCTGCTCTGGGTACTGGTGCTGCTGCTGTGTGTGCTGTTATCCAGAGCCTCCGGGATAGCCAGGTAAGGCCTTCTCTACAGCTGGGAGTCCAAGGTAAAAGCAATTAGAAGTGAAATCGCTGATGCTCATGAAACAGTTAGAATCCAGAAGATCATTTTTGTAATTACTGGCAGTTTGAATGAGTTGCATTTTAACCTGTTATCATAAGCACTGACTGCGTTATTTATGCTCTGATGCAGAGGTGAGAGGAGAAAGGTAGTGGTGTTTTCTAGGTCTCACTGTAGAGGTGATGGGGGGAACAGAAGAGACAAAAAGGAAATCTGCATTCGTTGCCTGCTGAACTTCTTGGGAGGGTGTATGTATGTGTGTTTCTGAGTTGTTCAGACTTAGGGCACTTGCTTGGTCCAGTCCCTGAGGCTCTGACCTGTGCCTGGGGACACTGCAGATGTGCTGGTGGCTTAGGCTGGCTCTCTTTAGGACACTGGCCTCAGCACACTGACCCCTACCATGACCCCAACCACACCGCAGAGCTGTGCTCTGGCCAGACCGTGTCGGGATGAAGCAGCGAGCTGTGATTTACCAAAGTCTTCCAGCTAAAGACAGACAGTTGAGAAGACAGAAGTTGAGAAGAGGGAAGGGCTGCTTGAATTGTTCATGATTACGAGGACACAGAGGCAAAATAAAAAGTACCCATTCCCATTCTTAGGAATTTGGAATTACCAGGCATCAACAGGAATGCGTCCAGTTGGGGACCTGTCTAGGAAGAAGGGCTCTGGGCTGAAGGGGAGAGATTTCTAAATTCTCTGGACACATGGGCAACAGGGCTCTGGGCCTTGTTAAGAGACTGAAACTTAGAATATTGGCTCCAGGGAAAAGCTGCTCCAGACCTAACTGATGAGAGAGGAATCTGTAAACCATGCTCGTAACATTCTGTCTTTTGACCCCAGGTTCTCTGTCGTTTTTGTGTTCCTCGGTGCTCTGATTGTCACGTCGGTTCTGCTGCTCTTCCCTCGAGCCAGTGAAGTCCCAGCCCCAGAGGTTGAAATGAAGGTAAAACTACTGGCTTTATTTCGCCTCCTGAGTCATAACTCTTGTCTCCCTTGATCTACACCTCCATCTTGCCCTGAGCTGTTCCCCCTATAGGCCGGCTGAAATGTGTTAGAAGCATAAAGTTAACACGAGAGTGGGGAAGCTTGGAGGGTTTTAACATTCCCCTGTCCTTTCACCCGGGACAGAAATCTCACTGTGATTCACATGTGCCATACCACGGGGCAGTTATTTGCCTGATTTGATGCCCGCTGGTCATCAAGCTGCATGAGCGGTGTGTCCGAGAGCCACCTGACACTGTGGGGCTGGAGAAGAGAAAATGAGTTCGGAATAGGAACAGGGCCTGGCCCTGAAGGCAAGTGTCCCCATCCTGGTAGTCTGGGTCGAGAAACCCAGATCCTGGCCGAAGAGTATGCCGTGCCTTGGGCGTGCTGAGCGGCATGCTCGCCCATCTCCATGTGTTCGATTCCTCCACCTGTGCTCTGAAGCGACAACTCTCCATAGAGAAGATAGGTGGGAAGAGAGCATTTCTGTGGAAAGCAGAGGTTGTAGAGACCGCTGAATGCGTTACTGACCTCCGTCTGGGGGATCAGCTGGCCTGCGTTCCTGGAACCCCATCAACCAGCACCTGCCTCTCTAGAGGGACCATTACCATCTCCCTCAGGGTCCTTCTGGAGACCTCAGCCATCTGCTTCATTCCTTACTGGGGCACTTCTTATCTCCCATTACTCCTTCTAGCTGTTTCTTTCCTCTCAACTTCCCATTTGCATTTTTTTAAAGTGGTAATGATGACATTAACTCACTTTTTTTTGTGGGGGAAGAAGGAGATGGGGAAGAGGGAGAGGGAGAGAGAAAGAATCTTAAGCAGGCTCCCCACTGAGCTCAGAACCTGCTACAGAGCTCAGTCCCACAACTCTGAGATCATGACCTGAGCCGAAATCAAGAGTTGGACGCTCAACTGACCGAGCCGCCCAGGTGCCCCATCTAACATTTTCAAGGGATTTCTGTGTGTGAGGTCGTTTGCTAAGCACCTTGTTTGCATTATCTCACTTAAACCCAAGATAACCCTAAATTGTATGAAGTACGTGCTATTATTATCCCCAATTTATAGGTAAGGACACCGAGGCTATAAGAGGTTAAGTAACTTGCCCAGGGTCATACACATATGGGAAGAGTCAGAGCAAGGATTCAAGCTGAGGTCTGTCTGCAAAACCTTCACTGTTGGGGACTCATCAGAATTTTGGGGGCCATCACAAAGAGTTCATGGGTGAGCATCAACAGTAGACCACAGTACACAGAATTATACAACTTCTGGGCTAAAATTGGCCACGTTTCTAACTCTACCTACAACTAATCATGGCAAAAGGGAGGAAATTCATTCTGAAAAGTCCATGGGACATAATACCATACACGTAAGGAATCATTTCCATACGTGTCAGGGATTTTGGTCAGCATTTGAAAACCACTCTGTTGGTGCAAATACCAAGTGTAGGGGCCAGGAATAGACTCCCACCTCCGTTTTCCTGTCGGAGAGGGGGCGGGTGAGGAAGGGCCATATCTCTGGATGGCTGTGGATGTGAATATTGGAAGAAGGGCACAGAGAACACACTGTTTTGAATTCAGTCCCTCTATCCTCTGTCCTATGAGTTGCAGAGCCAGGAGAGAAGAAGGAGGTTTGAGCAAAATATGTCCGTCAGTGAGGCCAACAGAATTGGTGTTCTCATTTTTAGGATTTGAGCACTGGCTCCCACAGCAGCCTGGCTCGATACTGTATCAATAATACATGACCAGGGCCTTCTGCACCCAAGGCCTGCTAATTGGCTAATTAAAAAGTGAAACGTGTCAAACGAGCAAACATGTAGCCCGCGAGAGACTTGTTCAGTACTGGAGCCAAGGTCAAAGTTATGTTAAAGCTGTTTTATCAAACTGACCTTTGTTGTAAGTTGGCTGTTGGGGTAGTCTCTGGAGCAGCCCTTTCCTTCTTGGTATCTTGGCATCTCGGTGATCAGAGCAGTGCGAGGACTTGGCAGGTCCTCTGTGTCACACCACTGTATTAGCTTCCTGTTGCTGCTGTAACAAATCACCACCGATTTCTTGGCTTATAACACAGACGGATTATCTTACAGTTCTGGGAATTAGGAGTCCAAACACAGTCGCCCTGGGCTAGAGTCAGGGGTTGGCAGGGCTGTCTTCCTTCCTGGAGGTTCTGGGGAAGGATTTGTTTCTTTGTCCACCCAGCTTCTCGAGGCCACCCTTGGCTAGTGGCCCCTATGCTCCATCCTCAGAGCCAGCAAGGTATCTCGATGACTCTACTTGCATCTTTCCCTCTCTTTCTTTGACCTTCTCTTCTGCCTCCCTCTTCCAGGTTTAAGGACCCTTGTGATTACACTGGGCCCACCTGGATTGGAGAATCCAGGCTAATCTCCCTATTTTAAAGGTCACCCAATTAGCAACCTCAATTCCACTGACAGCCCTATTTCTCCTTTGCCATGTAGCCTAACATATTCACTATTTCTGGAGATTAGGATGTGGACATTTGGGGGCCATTATTCTGTCTACCACAATCGCCTCTCAGATATTTTGGGTTCTCTTCCCTTTGGGAAGCTGTGAAGTCACCCCATCACTTGGTTCGTGTTCCTGTTCCATTAGGTCCATTAGATTAATTTGCTTTTTCCTGCCCTGATTTAAGCACCACCATTTGGATCTGGGGAGAGTAGAGCTCTGGCAGCGGACAGTAGACAAGTGGGCAGAGCCAATTCTAAGTGTAGGTTTTTTCAGCAAAAACCAACAGCTTTGGGGCTTCAAGTATGATTGGTTGCCAGGCAGCCAGCTGGATGGTTTGGGGCTCATTATCTATCCTTTCAGCATTTTAGTATCTCAGGCAAATGGCCATTTAGCCTAAGCCTTGGAGTGCTGGATTATGAATGTTAGAGTCCAGGAATCTTGTGATGAAAGTTCTAAAGAATCACCTTTCCATTTTAAAAAGGAACCCTCCAGAATCAGTAGTGGGTTGATGATTTGGGGGCTTGATCTTGGATATATGGGGTTATTATACTATCATCTTTTTATATGCGTTTAAAATTCTCCATATCAAAAAATTTAACAACAAAAACGAGCTTTTCTAAGACCAAGCAAGCAAGCTTCTCAGGAACTCTTCTAGATGACTGATTTCAGAACATAAAAATGCTCATCCAAGGTCTTCACAGTGTTTGTGAACCTCCTCTTAAATTGAGCCATTTTTTTCCCTGTACTTCATTAATCTTGTCTTGTTCCTGTGTTTCTGGCACAGAGAGTTAAGGTTCTCTCCTAACCCTTTACAGAGGAGACTCAGAGCAGAATGTTACTGGAAGTCACAAATGCAAACAGACTCTGGGCTCACTCATCAAAGGTTTCAGATGAGCACAAGCAGGGCGCTGGAGTGACCGTAATTTCATTTTTGATGTTTCTCTCCACAGATTGTGGATTCCTTTTTCATTGGCCGCTACGTCCTGCTGGCTTTCCTCACTGCTGTCTTCCTTGGAGGCCTCTTTTTGGTTCTCATTCATCATGTCCTAGAGCCAATCTA
>RCUC01050371.1:0-10245 GCA_003697995.1 Taxidea taxus jeffersonii | reverse complement strand
TGCTCAGCAGGCGCCTGCTTCTTCCTATTCTCTCTGTGTGTGCTCTTTCTCGCTATCTCTGTCACTATCTGTCTCTCTCTCTCTCTCTCTCTCAAATAAATAAATAAAATCTAAAAAAAAATTATATTTTTAAAAAACATGGCGGGAGAACAAACAAATCGCCGAAGAGTAGAATTATGATATAATCTAATTTCTTTATTCATTCTTGTATTATTTAAAATTTTGTAAAGCTTTTTACTCAAAATGTAAATAATAATCTTTCTAAAGCTATCTAGCTAATGAATCTTGTTCATCCATAACTATCGATCCAACTCCCTGTTCATTTGGCCATTTTAAAGTTCAAAATAACTCTTGGTACATAAAACTAGCAACTGTACTATCCGCAGCATTTCAGTCTTGCCATAATAAATATCTCAATCAACAGCTAGAGCCTAAACATATGGCTAATGAGGACATTTTCATTTTAAGTTACATTTGGAATGCCTACTATGTTTAAATGTGAATATTCAGATATTGACAATAAACCAGAATGACAAACTTTCTTCACACTGCTGATGTTGATATATAGATTAGACACAGTGATTAGATACTATGTGATGACAATTTGTTGATGAAAAGTATAGGGATGCCACAAATAATAATGAAGGGAGCATTTAGCTGCTTGGCCTTCTGAAGATCAAAGCCAACGCAAACCTGAATTACAGATCTAGGCCACATCCAAGATCCAAACTCAAAATCTGGTGCAACCCTTATTATTCGTAGTCTTGACGTGGGCTGCAGGGAAGTACCCAGAGACAGAGACATTAAGACTTATTCCAGTCTTAAGTCCTTCCACCTGAGTAATGGTGGGCATGTTACAAAAGCCCTAAGCCTGACCTTCTTCATCAATAAAACAGGAACAGTGTAACCAGAAGATGGAATGAGCCCGAGCAGGTGCAGCACTTAGCACAGGACCTGTCCCATAGCATAAATCCTAGTTGTTGCAATTATTGTACTTATCCTGATCATCATTGTTAATATTAGGATCATATCTACTTTAGGGGTTGTGGAATTAGAGGCTATCTATAAATAACACTTGAAACACTTTGTGCTCATTTTATAGATAGAAAATCATATTACCTAGGCACCTATAGAACTTTAAAAAATGCTATAAACAAAACCTTAATTGTGAATTCAGAGTGAATGCAACCAACAGGTATATAGGCTGCTGAAACTGGCATGTCATTTCCTTTCAACCTAGTGCCCTCACCTCCTTCCCCTCATAGGGAACCCTGCAACTTAAAAATCCTGGGAAAGGCAAAGCCTGTCTCTTCCTAGAGGGGCTGAAAACACTAGAAAGTGGTTTCACAGCATTCCTGGAAGCAAAGCCTAATAAGCTCAGCCAATCCAATGCACACGCTTGAGATTTTTGCATTGCAAGGTAGAGATGTAAAGCAACAGAGGCCTGAAAGCTGGCTAAGGGACACGGAGGAAGCGATGACATCCACTTTCAGGTACATACGAGTGATAGTGTTCCATGTCTGGCAGCAGTGGCTTCAGTGGTCCTTGCCAGTGTGAGGCTGGACAAGAATTTGCTCTGGCTCTCATGGGCAGCTAACTCCCTTGATCCTGACTTTTTCCAAACCTAGCACCCCAGACTTCCCAACATTTCTGAAAAGTACCCAATACCTTTTCAATAAATTACTCTTCTGCTTAACTTGATCGAAGTCCATTTCTGTTGATTGCAGATAACACTTATACAGAAATTGGCGACAAGTGTTGGGGCGCTGGGGATAGATCCCCAAGTGTGGCACTGGCTGAGGGCAGGTTAGATAGTGAGGACGCCTCCATTCCTCGCAGGCCGCCGTGCCCAGCCACGGAGACGGATTACAACCTGAACGTTGCCCCCATGAGTTGAGCCTGTGGACTGGGATTCCCAACTGGAACTGGGGATGCTTGTGATGCAGGTAAAAGACAACTTTTTAGCTGTTGCTTATTACGCCTTGGGCTAGGGACTATGAGTCTATATGGCTCTAGTGTTAGGAAAAATTCACGATGTTGGACTATGTTAGCTACTTTTTATGGTGTTCAGTAAGATATATCGAAAACAACGGAAAACTTTACATCGAAAGTGGCTGGTTTTGGTTTTCACAGAACACTGACCCCTAAAATGGCTGTTTTAAAAACAGAAAAGAAAAGTTAACATGGCTTTACTATTTGAAATAGGTAAAGAGGAGTCAGAGGCACAAACTTCCAGTTATAAAATAAATAAGTCACAGGAATGAAAAGCACAGCATTGGGAATATAGTCAATAATAATGTAATAAGTAGGCAGTGAAGGACAGTAACTACACATACTATGGTCAGCATTTTGTATTGCATATAATTGTCAAGTCACTATGTTGTACTTGAAACTAATAGGTCAGTTATACTTGAGATTTTAAAAAAAAAAAGTTTTTCCTATCTGTGGCCTACAAGCTAAATTGACTAAAAATCTGATAATTTACTGCCCTGCAAGATTGTAAAATTAAAATTCTCAACACCAAACTAAAGTTTTCGAACCAAAGCAAAGCCTGCAGAGACTAGGCAGGAAAAAAGACTGGAGTGGAAGACAGCCTGATCACCTGGGCCTTGCCTGTGAGCCTCCTGTAAGTCTTGTTAGCAGGACTAAGCGTGAAATACATTCCATGGGAAGAAGCAGTTGGAATGAAAGCAGCCTGAGTTTAGATGAGATTGTTGCTTTGAAATATCCTTTACCCTGGACACAAGGGTGATCAGGCAAAGTACAGAGGCAGATAAGAAAGCAGATCAAAAAGCCAAGCTGCAAAGGTGATGTCAGGGTAAGATCTCTGGCTGTGGTTTCTGTTCCACGGAATTAACCAGAAGCAAGTAAACAAAATACCTGCTCAGTTTCTAAAGCCTCTGCATTACCCAAAATGCTCTGATTCCAGCCAACATCTTGTGATAGTGTAAATCACAAGCTGTCTGAATTCGTACCTACGGTAAGTAAACTGTGAAAGATTTGCACCTCCAAAAAGGGCATTCCCCTTCCTAATGCCCATCACAGACAGGCCCACAGAGAACAGTGGATGGAACATTCATCTGTAGTGCAGAACCAGGGTGGCAGAATGGCTGCCAGGGCATGGAGCATGGACTCTTATGATCCAACCCATGCTTTGAACCAATGACCAGTAGATACTAGTTCCATTCTCCCCTCCCCCAAGTGAGTATTTACCGTTGTGTTCATTTTCCACCATTGTATATGAGATAATTCTGGGGAGGGTTGTAAGAGACTAAACTCTTAACACGAGCCTTATGCACCAAGAGGAAGATGTTACCGAGAGATATTGAACTTGGAGCCCGATATGAAATCCCAACAAAGTTTTGAGTTGGCTCTCTTTGAAAAAGAGTGACTGCATTCACCCAAGCATATTTGAATTGATGTTAGCCAAGCATATCATACCTGCCAATGGTTGGTTCAGGAACCCAGAGCATAGCGTTCCCCCAGCAAATATGGTTATTGGTTTGGGGATGGGTACATGTCTCAAGTAGACCAAATTAACTGAAGGGAAGGCCTTTATAACCCATGGCATGGCTCCCACTCCCATACTTCTCGATCCCTCCACCACATTCCTTCAGTTAGGTACTGTCTTGTAACCTTAAGAGAAGCCCACTGATGAACACATGGAGAAAGGCGGAGTGGAGAAAAGAGCAGAGAAATTGAGGCAGAACCACCATCATACTATACCTGAGGCCTACATTATTTCGGGACTTCTTGTTACTTGAGATAATAAATTTCCTTCTTGTCTAAGACCATTCAAATTGGGATTTCTGTTCATTTCCTGCCCAAAACATTCTGATACGCCAACCAAGTGGAAAGTTAAGGTTATCAGCTCAAAACCTCAGATGAGACATGAAGGCACAAAGGGCACCTGGCTCCTAAACCAAGAGTTATCCAAAAAAGAGCTGAAGCAAACCATGAGGTCCTTCATTGACACATTTAGAGCAATAATTTTATGTGTCTCCTATATTTATTTTATATGTGGAAAGTGTTACTGCTGCTCCATGCACAATACTGCTATAAAATTTACTCTTTAAATGAAGGTGTCTGTTTAAAAAAGGAATCAATTTAAAGAAAAACACTGTCTAAATAATAATACAAGTTATATTAGTTTCTTAAGGTTGCTGTAAAAGAGTTTCATAACCTAAGTGGTTAAAACAACAAAAATTTATTCTTTCACAGTTCTGAGGGCCCAAAGTCCAAAATCAAGATGGCAGCAGGGCCATGCTTCCTCTGAAGTCTCTAGAGAAGGATGAATCCTTAACTCTTTCAGCTTCTAGTGGTGGCCAAATCCTTGCAGTCCTTAGTTTAGAGAAGCATTACTCCTCTCTCTGCCTCTATCCTCCTGTGGCCTTCTCCTCTCTTATGTGTCTATGTCCATATTTCTGTCTTATTACAAGGACTTCAGCCATTGGATTTGGGCTCACCCTAATCCAGTATGCCTTTATCCTCACTTGATTCTAACTGCAACTTCCAAATAAGGTCAAGTTCATAGTTACTGGAGGTTAAGTTGTCATATAGAAGCCACCCATTGGGGCTCAGCATTTTTGTGAGCATCCAACCCTGTTCTCTAATCATTGACATCTTCAATTGGAACTGAATTCCATTACCTCGGACTAAAATTAACCATCGTTGTACTCTGAAAGGCTTTCCATTACTCTGGGCACTATTTCCCGGTACCTGGCATTACCCTCTGATTTCCTAGTAGTCTGGTGTCCCTCCTCACAGGGAAACAAAGGACTTATAATTTGAGACTTAAATCAATTATAGAAAGTAATTATTACATGCTATACCTCAAAGAGCTTGATCCGCAATTAATTACTTGGCAAAAAATGGGGGAAGTAAATTTAGGATGAGTAATTTTTCATTTGGAAGACCACAGTTGGAATGGTCAACTATTTAAAATTGAGAATGACAGTCTGGGAAGAAAAAAATAATAAATCTTTTAAATGGTTTCATGAATCTTGGGAGCTTTAGGTATTAGGAAGGTTTTCCTGTCCCATTTGTTGAAGTAATAAAGTGTGAAGAAATGTTAAATCTGATTAGCTACGCCTGTCTAGCATTAATCTACAGTCTAAAAGGAAAGAAAAAAAATATTCAAAACTTCAATCACTGTTCTTTCCTATGTTTAATCAGTTAAGAAAAAATTCTCCAACGCTGTTCAGAAAACAGTGGTGTGCAGGTACTCTGAAAAATCTTTCAGGAACCCATGGGCCAGTGCCCAAGGCAAATGCATTTTTCTGAGTATTGTCAAAAGCTGTTTTCTCTTCACAATGTAAGTTCAGATTCTTGGCTGTGTGTGAACCACCTGGTGTTCATAGACCAATGCAGGAATGCAGAAAGTTGTTTCCATGGTGACAAGACTTTCCTCCTGGCAACCACCCTTCCCCCTACCTCCCATCTTTCTCCACTATCTGGAGTTTAGTTAGGATTTCTGGGAAGAGCAGGGATGGATGTACAGCAAGCATGTTGTGGTTTTTCCAAGTGCAGTCTTTAAGTCATGGATGAGTCTCCCTGCCCCCATTTGGAGATGGTCACAAACCCATCAGAATCCATCCAAATCTTCTTACATTTGAAATCACTCCATCAATAGCATTTTATTTAACATCTCAGTATATGAACAGACACTTCTCTATAGTGGTGGTCAGCAACTATAGCTCAAAGGCCAAAGCCATCCTGCCACATGTGTTTGTAAATAAAATTTTATTGGAAGACAGACACACCAATTGTTAGCATCTTATCTATGACTGCTTTCATGTTCCAGTGACAGAGGTGAGTAGTTGACAGAAGTGACACAGTATGGTCCACAGGCCTAGAAATATTTTCTTTCTATCTGGCATTTTGCAGAAAAAGTTTTGTCAGTTCTTGCCCTAGAGGATGTGGAGTCAAAATCTGGTAAGGAAGACTGCAAAGTTTAAAAATAGGTACCATGTGCTATCATAACCACAGAGAATTAAGTGAATGTTACTAGGAATCCCCATATACCACTGAAGACAGAGTGGGTTGGAAAGAATCTCTAGAAAACCTAAGACTGAAAGATGGGAAGCCTTGGGATATGTAAATCTAGGGCAAGGAGAAGAGGCATTCAAGGCAGAGGATGGTGAAGGAAATGGTTTCCAGTATCCTGACACACGGAAAACCCATGAACGCTGGAAAGAACCATGCAAACACGGAGTGTGGCTCTCATGGTGAACACAAGTTTATAATAGCAGGAGGAGAGAGTGGGCATAGCAGGAAATGAGGTTGGGGCCAAAGACATACAAGCTCTTGAAAGTCAAGCAAAGAAAATGACCTGAATCCGTAGGGAATGAGGATGCCCCAAACTGGAAACTGTTTTGATAAAATCTTTATTAAAAGTAAATTCAGGAAATCAAATGAAGATTGAAGCACAAAGAAAGGAAGAAGAAAGAAAAGGAAACTGATTACTATCTATCACCTATGTCCTTCTGATTATATCCCAGCCACTACTCTAAGCACTTCACGTGTATTAACTCACTCACTATTCCTGACAACCTTATGAAGTAAGTACTGTCATGACTGCCACCTTAGAGCTGAAAAATCTGTAGCTATGAGAGGTTAAAAAACTTGCTCTAGGCCCAACAGGTGGAAATGTGCAGAGCCAGGGTTTGGATCTTGGTAATCTGGTTCCATAGTCTAACTTCTGCTGTCATCAGTTATGAGATTGTTGCAAGAGTATGAAAGGGAGGTGGTAAGAATTCACTTATACTTGTTTCCATGGCAAACACAAGGTACTCCACAAATATATTTGATGAGTAAGTGCTGAATGAAAGAAAAGAAGAAGAAGAAAATAAGAGCAACAATGTATATTTTGCAGGGGGTGAGGGAGTAGTGGTGATGGGGGGATTCCATAGCATTCAGAGCCTAATATAAAAGATAGGAAGGAGAAGGAGATGACAATGATAATTCTAGTAGTTCCCTTTCGGATGACTGGAAGAATGAGGGAATTCACACACAGACAGACACACAGACAAAATAGAAGGAAAATTCAGCTCTGGGGAAAGGTGATAAATTCAATTTGAGGTCAAACAGGTAATGAATTTGATGAGATGGCAGAGCATCCAAGTAGAGAAACACTAAGCCCTTAAAGGTACAGGACCAGGCCTTGGAGGGAGCTTGAGTCAGAACAACAAGGTTGGTGGCTGAGCTGTGTGGATGTGACAGAGAGCACAGGTTGTCTTTCTCACACTGATGGAAAAAATTAAGTGATCTTCACTCATGACATGGACACCAAATAAAGCAAAGAAAATCATCAGATGATGACAAGTTACGAAATTGGCCTAGTGAAGAAGAATGTGGGGCTGGCTCTAGAGGAAACTGGGAAACAGAAGAGAATATCCGTATATTTAATGCCTGTTCCATGCCCAGTGCTCCGACCTTGTACTTGGCCATCACACTGAGTCTGAAACAGGTGGTGTGTCTCCCCTTGAGAGTAGAGGAAACAGAGGATAAATGACTTACAGAAGAACAAAAGCCAGAAGGTCACAGAGCCAGGATTGAAGCCCAGCTCTGCCACTCCAAAGCCCATACTCTTAAGAACCACCTGACTACAAAAGGGTCCTTCCACACACTTCCCAAAGTCCCCTCCAACCCTCTGTACTGAGAGTATATGATAGTATATGATTCTGTAAATTGTTCCATGATTCTTGCATCTCATGAAAGGACAAATCATAAGTAACCGCTTATAGAGCCACCCCTCCACGGGGTATGTTCACTAGAATGCTCATTTCAGACCAGTTTTGCGAAGAACTTTGGAGGAATGTGCTAGTGTTCCTAAGCTTTTGAAAAACTCACCCAGTGCTTTCTCCCTAGATGTCCTCATTTCTCGTTCCTACAAGGGTGGCCCCTCTCTGAGTGATAAGCTCTGAGGACTGGATCCAGGGTATTGCCCCCCAAAATCTGAGTTTCAGGAATCTCTCCCTCCATTTACCTCAGTGTTTAGTATAAGGACATAATAATTCATTTAGAATAATAAAGATAAAATGCATTAGTCTGCTTTTAAATATGAATAAAAGAAATACCACTAAATGCAATAAAGGTTATTTTTAAATAAGAGCTGTCTCTTAATTAACACTGTCTTTTCATTGACCTGGTTTGCATCACACATATAAACAAAATTTGGGTTTCAGTTCCATATTAAACATACTTTGTGATTTCACAAATTGTCTTCAATATACCCATTCTAGGGGCACCTGGGTAGCTCAGTGGGTTAAAGCCTCTGCCTTCGGCTCAGGCCCACGTCGGGCTCTCTGCTCAGAGGGGAGCCTGCTTCCTCTCTCTGCCTGCCTCTCTGTCTACTTGTGATCTCTACTTGTGGTCTCTGTATGTCAAGTAAATGAATAAAATCTTTGAAAAAATATATATATACCCATTCTAATTCTTTCTTTCTGAGATCAGGCAGCCAATCTCACAGATGTTGGAACAAATTTCTTCCTTGAAACTCTCATTTGTAGTGAAGTCACACTGACTCATTGTATATCTCAAATAAATAGATTTCTTCACATAAATATCAATGTTGACAAAGCTAAGGAAAGAATGAAGGAAAACTTATCCTGAGACTGGGATGAAAAGTCTGAATGCTTAGCGGTGAAGAAAATGGAAGTACCGTGTCTCCAGAAACTCATAGTAACAATAATAGCATATAGGTTATCCCTTCTCATAGAAAATGAAACCAAGGAGCAGCAAATATTTCAGGCAAGCAGCTCAGAGCTTCAATTGCAGAGCTGATCTCCAATTTCTCCTAAAACCTCACACCTTTGCATGCTGTGGACGAAGGGATTGAGCTCTACAAAATTGCAAAAAGCATCTGGCTTGACATTTATTGAACCTAATTACCCTCCAGGAGAAACGGGTCTAGCAGAAAGTAGAAGCCTTCTAGATTGCCACGTTAGGAGAGAGGATTCCAGTATCTCTAAGATGTGACTACTGGCCATGGTGGGAAAGACTCCTCAGCATGACACCTAAGATTATTGATACATCTCTGACCAGTCACTACAGCCCTGCTGTTGAACCACAGCTGCACTAAACAAAGTGGGATAAGAGGGACTGAGGAAAGAGCAATAGACTGAGTAGGAACATTGTGAAAATAACTATGAGTCCACGGAGCAAGGCATGTGCCTCTGCCAAAATCTCACCTCACAATACCTGGCCTTCACATCTATGCCAACTCTAGAATACATACTCAAATTTCTGGGTCTTTCTCCTCCTTTGAAAAGAGGATTAGTAATTTTATAAGATACGGGGTCCTTTTTCTTTCTCTAATAGTTGTTTCAAGTCCTAATCTCAGCATCCACCAGATGCTCCCTCTACTTTTCATGGAAGACAATGCAGTATCCCCCCATTGGTGGACTTTACTGATACTCTTCCACAGCCTGGCACCACACCTTGGTCAAGGTTCCCTTTGCCTTATATAATCTGCTATCCTGTCAGAGTTCCCATTCCCTGTTTCAATTCCTTCTGAGTCCTAGTCATATTTCTCCCTTTAGCTTCTGGGGGACAGTCTGATGAAATGTGCCCTCCTAAACTTAAGCTAGTTGCTTTATGCTTCTTATATCTACACAAGAAATCAAAAGAGACCCATCTAATACACCATGGCACTTAGTAAGAGCTCTCTCCAGCACCTCAGAGGAGTAAATAACAGAATGAAAAACTGAATGAATAGATGTATAATTTAACTACTTAATTCAGTTTGACTCCTAACAGGATTCATCTTACAAGTAACTAAGGTGATTTCAGAACTGTAGGATATATTTACCACCTTCAGAATTTATCTTCTTACCACCAACTTGCGTGCCTGAAATTCTATCACCACAGATTTTGGAAGCACTCTGTTCAAATATAAATACTCCTGGAAAAAGCACATGTTCAGCCAGTGACTATTTTAACAGATCTTAGAAAGCTAGGCTCTTCTGAATGATGTATAGTCACCTTAAGGAAGGAAGAGGGAAGGGATCACAGACATGGGAAATGGCAGGATAGCAAAGATGAATTTTAACCATTTTTCTAGCTTGTACACTGGGGAATTATGGATTCTATATTCATGGAAGACTGATTGCATTGATGGCCCAGTGAATGGCCTCTCTGGATCTTACTTTTATGATGTGATTCTACAACCACTCCCATCAAGAAGCTGGATCTGTTTCCACACTGCTTGAATCTGAGCTGTCCTATGACTTGCTTTGAATGTGA
>RCUC01050345.1:0-20806 GCA_003697995.1 Taxidea taxus jeffersonii | reverse complement strand
TTTTTTTTTTTTTTTCTAATTTAAATTCAGCTAGCCAACATATAATACGTCATTCATTTCAGGTGTGGTGCTCAGTGATTCATCAGTTGCATGTAATTCCCAGTGCTTATCACATCACGTGCCCTCCTTAATGACTGCTACCCAGTTGCCCCATCCCCCCACTCAGGTTGTCTTTTAACATTATTGTTTTTTCACCTGTAAATAATCTTTTTATTTTATTTTATTTTAAGATTTTATTTATTTATTTGACAGACAGAGATCACAAGTAGGCAGAGAGGCAGGCAGAGAGAGAGGAGGAAGCAGGCTCCCCACTGAGCAGAGAGCCCGATGTGGGGCTCAGTCCCAGGACCCTGGGATCATGACCTGAGCCAAAGGCAGAGGCTTTAACCCACTGAGCCACCCAGGTGCCCCAATCTTTTGATTTTAGAATAGTGTTCAGTTGCCAAGGTAATATGGAGCATTCCCATACCCTCTTCATTCTGTTCCCCCTCCTGTTAACATTTCACACTGCTATGGTACATTTGTCACGACTAACGAACCAGTATCAATACATTACTATTAACCAAAGCCCATGCTGAATTCGCATTTTATTAATTTTTTTGCAAAACCCCTTTTCTGGTTTAGCTTCCATTCAGGATGCCAGTTTATATTTAGTGGTCAAGTTTTCTTAGCCTCCTTGGATTTGTGACTCTCGTCAGTCTTTTGCCTCCCCTTTATTTTTAAGATTTTATTTATTTATTTGTTGGAGAGAGAAAGAGCACAAGCACAGGGAGCAGCAGGTAGAAGAGATGCAGGCAGAGGGAGCTCAGGCTCCTGACTGAGCAAGGAGCCCCATGTGGGACTCACTCCCAGGACCATGGATCATAACCTGAGCCGAAGGCAGATGCTTAACCAACTGAGCCATCCAGGCGCCCCAGACTTCTCTTTTTGAAATGATCTTAACAGTTTTGAGGAGGACTGGTCAGGTATTTGGTAGATTGTCCTTCGATTCGGGTTTGTCTAATGTTTTTTTCATGGTTTGGCTGGGCTGTGATTAGAGGAGGAAGATCATGGATGATCACAGAAGTGAAGTGTCATCTCACTTCGTCCTCTCAATGGTGCACGAGCTCATTATGACTTACCCTCAGTCTCCTGCACAAGGAAGTGTTTTAAGCAGGAGCTATTAGGTGAGTTGTAGATTTGCAACCATATGCCTGCTTTTTACTTGCCTTCTATAGAAATTGAAATTCACCCTAGCAAGAGCTAATTGGCACACAAGGAGAAATTAGAATATAGATATTTAAGTTTATCGAATAATCCCAAGTAATTGCATGTTTAATATTTACAAAGTCCGGTTTTTTTTTTTAAAGTTTATTTAGGAAAGATGGATTTTGCCCACGGGATTATACTGCTTAAACTTTCTCTGAGGCTATTGGTTTCTTATGTGTTGTTTATTAATAGTAATATAAAGTAATATGACAAGAAATAAACAAAGTAAAGAACAGTACATATTGCACTTATAGTAGTATAAATTTGCAATTACATCTAATGACCAACATTAAGTACAGTGTATTAAATTATTCAAATTGCTCTTCAGTATAAATTATGCCATTGATTAGATTTACGGTGGTAGCTATGAGATGTAAACTAAATATTGTGACATTCTTTAATTAAAATAAATGCTTGTACTTCAATTAATGGCAATTTTTTAGCTCATTAACTCTAGAAATTTGTTTTTATAGTCTATTCAGAATTCTACAATCAAATGAATTGAGACATAAACAGCATGGGTTTATCAAGAACAAATCAATGTCATATAAACCTGATAATATTTTTTCAATATAATGATAAGGTAGCACGTAAAATTTGCAATGCAAAGAAGTGAAAATGTCTGTGTTGGTCTCTCCTAAATCTTCTTATGTCGGATATGTCTACTTCTTTCCAAATAATGATTTGTGGGGAAATGACATGTAGGCCTTAATAGTGTAAGAATTTTGTTCTTCTATAGCTTAACCCATCTTAGAATTCTTTGTCAGCCCCATTAAAATGCAGCCATGTTTTTACCTAAAGTACAGAGTAGGGAAAGTTAGCATGGGTGTCACCTGAGGGAAGGGCAGTACCTGTATAAAATATCTTATAAAACTCTCCCAAACCCTTATCACTCACGGAAACCATGTTTGTAGCCAAAGGAGTACAAACTTTGAAGGACACTGAACAAAATACCAACATCTGAATGATATTTCTCAAGGTATAGGCCAAGGAACCATATCAAAATCACCTTGAGTATACATTAAAATGTAGACCCACTGAACTAGATGCTTAGGAATTATGGGGAGGCCATCTCCATGTTTACCATCTCCTTAGCTATCCTTATGCAAACTAAAGTTCCAGGTCCATTGGTATGAAGGGTATTGTTTTATTTATAATATGTGAGGGAGAATAGGAATGAGTGCATGGAGTTCTCAATTAAAAAGGGCTTGGGGGATGGGGGCGGGTGGCTCAGTCTTTAAGGGTCCTGGGATCAAGCCCTGCCTTGGGCTACCTGCTCAGTGGGACGCCTGCTTCTCCCTCTCCTGCTCCCCCATTTGTGTTCCCTTTCTCACTGTGTCTCTCTCTGTCAGGTAAATAAATAAAATCTTAAAAAATAAGTAAAAGGGGGCTTTGTGGGGGCACCTGGATGTCTCAGTCAGTTAAGCATCTGCCTTCAGCTCAGGTCACGATTTCCAGGTCCTGGGATTGAGCCCCATGTCAGGCTCCCAGCTCAGCGGGGATTCCGCTTCTCCCTTTCCTTCTGCCTCTCCCCCTGCATGTGTTCTCTCTGTCTCTCTCAAACGAACAAATAAAATCTTAAAAAAAAAAATAGAAAAGATAAAAAGGGCTTCCTTCTTGCCAGATAGAATATTTGTGACAAGCTGTTTTGTGTTTCTGAGATCATATTCCATATAGCTTGTCTTCTTTTTTTTCCCTTCACACTTTGTGGTTAAAGTGTTAACCTGTGGCACTCCACTTTGTACTTATGATGTATCTCTACTGTACCAGACCATAACCTCCTTGAGGACAGGATCATGTGACCTCATCTCTACATCCTTATAGCACCTATTTGATTGGGGGTACATAAGTATTTGATGATCTGACTTGAGATAACAACTAGCTAATCAGATTGAGAAGAAGTATAACCATTGTTGAATATTTGTGTTATTAGCAGGCCCCATTGCAGATTATGATAAATAACACTGAAAACAATAGGCATCATTTCTGCCAACCAGAAATTAATACAATCAGTTCTGGTTATTTCCTAATATTTTCTTAGTTTCTTCCATGGCAAATCTCTTCCATCACTCTACTTTACATTTGTACAACATTTTCGCTCCCAGCCTTGAGGGGTGATTTGTGGGGGCACACAAAGGAATGTTCATGAGGCACAAGGGAATCAATGCTTGGATTAAATGTACTGACTCTTACAAATATTGTTTATGGTTATTTAGGCAATAATAATAATAATAATAAAGTAATACAGAAGGGCATAGTAAGGACAATTAATTCATTCTAACCTAGTAATGACAGGTGAATAAGTATTGATTTCCAGGTTTATCTCTTACTTGTTAGAAAATTATGATATCTCTTTCCCATCACTGAACTTAGAGTGCTTTTCTTGTTCCATGGGTTTGCGGATGGTAGGGGCTCAGGGGAGAGCAAGGATAAAGAGATACCGTGGTTGTGTTTTTTATGACTTCATCAGTCCAGGCCACACAAATAACTAATGAATGGCAAGATGACAGCACTGATTTGTAGGTGACCTACCTCTGGAGATATTATCACATAGGGAATTATTGCTTTGTAAATTTAATCCTTTTTTAGTTCCTGACATTGAAGTATTGCCTTCCATAAGCTCTGCTCTGAGTAGTCCTGTCCAGCCACTGTAGGTCACACTGGAAAGTATGTTTCAACTCAGTCCTTCCTACAGGGTGCTCTAATGTTAATGTCCTGCACTTGGTCTCCGTGTCGGGTATGGAAGGTATGTCCTTTTTCCTTGGCATTCTGTGTGAGTTCGGTACCTAGACTTTTTTATGATGTGTATTCTGGCTCCCTGATGGCCTGCGAGTCTTATAAATCCATCTTTCTTGACTGGGACCCCAGGCCAGGCTCAATGCTTTGTTTGAATTGTGTATCATCCCAGTGATTAAGCAAGAACGTGGTCAAGAGTGGCGGTGGACTTGGTTGTCTTTGTCAATCAAGGGAAATTTCATCTCTGTCCTATGTAGTCCTGCCTGACATCCTGAATTGTGAAGCAAGACTTCCATGAACATTTTATTCAACTTTTTCTTAAAAGACTTGTGCCAACAGCAAAGGAAACAGTCAACAGAACAAAAAGGCAACACATGGAATAGGAGAAGTATTCTCAAATGACACTACAGACAAAGGGCTGATATCCAAGATATAGAAAGAACTCCTCAAACTCAACACACATAAAACAGATAATCACGTCAAAAAATGGGCAGAAGACATGAACGGACACTTCTTCAAAGAAGACATACAAATGGCTAACAGACACATGAAAAAATGTTCATCGTCATTAGCCATCAGAGAGATTCAGATCAAAACCACATTGGGATACCACTTTATACCAGTTAGAATGGCCAAAATCAACAAGGCAGGAAACAACAAGTGTTGGAGAGGATGTAGAGAAAGGGGAACCCTCTTACACTGTTGGTGGGAATGCAAGTTGGTGCAGCCACTTCGGATAACAGTGTGGAGATTCCTTAAGAAATTAAAAATGGAGCTTCCCTATGACCTTGCAATTGCACTACTGGGTATTTACCCCAAAGATATGGATGTAGTGAAAAGAAGGGTCACCTGTACCCCAATGTTCATAGCAGCAATGGCCACAGTTGCCAAATTATGGAAAGAACAAAGATGCCCTTCATCAGACAAATGGATAAAGAAGATGTGGTACATATATACAATGGAGTATTATGCCTCCATCAGAAAGGATGAATACCCAACTTTTGTATCAACATGGACAGGACTGGAAGAGATAATGTGGAGTGAAATAAGTCAGGCAGAGAGAGTCAATTATCATATGGTTTCACTTACTTGTGGAGCATAAGGAATAACATGGAGGACATTGGGAGATGGAAAGGAGAAATGAGTTGGGGGAAATCAGAGTGGGAGACAAACCATGAGAGACTGTGGACTCTGAGAAATGAACTGAGGGTTTTGGAGGGGAGGGGTAAAGGGGTTGGGTGGGCCTGGTGGTGGTATTAAGGAGGGCACGTATTGCATGGACCACTGGGTGTGGTGCATAAACAACGAATTTTGGAACACACACACACACAAATAAAATAAAATAAAATTTAAAAAAAGACAAGATTATCCATCCATCAAGTTGACAAAGTCTGGAAAGTACAAGCTTCTTAGATTTTCTCTTTTGATTAATTTATTGTTTTGTTTTGTATTTGGAAGTTCCCTGTTCACTTCTTTGATTACACACTCTCTGGTGTTTTATACCCTGGAATCTCATCTAAAATATAGTACATATAAATATATTTAATTTTATATCAATAAAATATCTAGATAATTTTAAAAAACCTATTTACACTATGAAAATAAAAGACTTGTGCCATGTTAGAATTAAAAACAAAATTAAATTTTTGAAAATATACAATTAAAAAAAGGCAAAACATTGAAAGTGGGCACAAAAAGGATTTTAAGTAGAATTACATGGTCATGGTGCTCCAAATTCAACATCATTTGAAGGGTGGAAAGGCACATGCTAAGGCAAGGGACCATGGGTTGGGTGGTGGGCAGTTGCCATCTTTTCCCATCACCTGCATACATTACCCCTTCTCCACTCAGTTTCTCTTTGGAGAAATGCTTCTCCCTCAGTGTGTCTAGTTTGGGTGGGATGATAAATTCAGGTGCTTGCCTTTTATGAGGGAATCCAGTGTCTCTTTCCTCCATCCTTGTCACCGTTGTCCTGCACACAGTGAAGGTAAACCCATGGAAATGCAGAGCTACATTTTCTTGACTTTTCCAAGCTGTTTTTCAGTCTGTCTTCCAGACTTGGGACCTTTCCTGGATTATTCTAATAAATTACCTTTTGTTGCATCTAGCCAGAGTTCAACTTTTGTTGCTTGAGATTGAAGAAATGACAACCAGTAGAAAGGGTAAGTTGTAGGGGCATTGTGTTGTCTGGGATGTGTTGTCAATTACCTGTTTTGTTCCAAATAGGGCAAAGGAGACTTCCATCTTTGATGTCATAGTATTGTTATTTTCAGCCTATGATGATTATACTAATGTTCTAGTCCCTGAATCAGGAACATGTGCTCATATATTTATCTTCTCTACATCCTAAGGAATTTACAAAGGAAACATTTGCAAAATGGTAATTCCTTTGGATGATGAGATCTCTGGGAGCCAGAGGCCCCCAAAATGTTGTCAGTACCATGACATTCAACAGCTAGTCATATGCCACATCCTTTAGGCTTTACATTAATCAAAATCATTAATGAAATTAGCAACACAAGCCAGCCTCATTAGTTTTAATTCATTCTATGATGTGTAATAAAATACAAAGAACACGTGACCTGTATTAGGAGGCATGATGATCTCAATATCTCTCATCACTGGTTTAAGTGAAGGCTGCTTCTCACCTAATTCACAGGTTTCAATTGCCACATAAGCTTAATTAATTCATAATTGACTCCTTAGCCCTCCCATCCCTGGAAAGACTGTCATTGTTTATTGATTTCTATAATTTACTCTTGGAAAAAAAACAAAACAAAACACAGTCTCTGTGGGGTTTGCAGTTTTGAAAAAAAGCACTGAAGACCATAATCACCAGATGAGGAAATGTCACTTTGCAGCTTTTGAATCTCCAACTGTGATGATTGCACAGCTTTTTATTAAACTTTAATTTTGTGATGAAGAAATCCAAACAAAGCATTTTGTTTATCTTGGTGGAATGATTTTTTGTTTTTATTCTACAAATTTAGTTTTTTCCCAGCTTTATTGATATAGTTGACAAATAAAATCGTATGTATTTAAAATGTACATGGTGAACATGCTTAAGACCTACTCTGTTAGCAAATTTTAAGTAGACAATACAATATTGTTGGTTATACTCTCCATGCTGTACAGTAGGTCCCCAGAACTCACTTGTCTTACAGCTGAAGGTTTATGCCTTTTGAGCAGTGTCTCCCATTTCTCCCCGTCCCCTAAGTCTCTGGCAACCATCATTCTACTCACAGTTTTCATGAGTTAGAATTTCTTTTTTTTAAGTGCAGAATAATTTTAAATACTTACCTTTGTAGAATAATAATTTGTGTATCTTTGTGGAAAGAAATTGTCATAGGAGATTTTGCCTTTCTAAAAACAGACTTGTAAAGTCTCTCTACAGATTTATACCTGTGGTAGAAAAAAGTGAAAAGCAAGTCCTGTGGCAGGATGATGCCATCGTGTGTTAAGAACTTCAACAGGGGAGTGACTCAAATATGTGGCTGGGCAGTTGAAATGTGTGGAGAGCAACAGATTTCTCTGTCATTATGTATGTTTTCTGGGAAGTGTTGGTGGTGAGGAATGCCAGCGAACCTTTGGTTATGTGGAAGCTGATGATTCCCACTACCACCACCAGAGGATGTTCTAGGCACGTTTTTTGTCAGAGCAAGGCTGACTAAAATAGCCAGTCCTTCCAACAGAAATAGCAAAACGGCTCTGAGGATGTGGAAAATCTCAATGTCAACAGCAGCTCATAAAATGGAAAAGAACATGGGATTGGTTATGTTTAGAAAAGTCTGAGGCATTTAGCCTAACTGTTCTTGAGTCATTACCGTGATACTGACAAGCAGAGATATTCCTGAGAAATCTGTCAGATTTAGTCCTTGGCTGCATGGTTAATAGAGAAAATAGCTAGGCTACCCAGATTATAATTCTTTCTGAGTTTTGGGAAAGCAGCCATTTTGGTGATTAGATGATGGTGATGATGATTATTATGGTAATTCTTGTGGGGAGACCAGGGTAGGAAGAGACACAGGGAAGTGAAAAAATATGTTTTTAGGGGAATTTTACTGCAGTGTTCCTTAGATAGAGGAGGAGAAGGATAGAGAAATATGCCTTACATTCACTGGAAAAATCAGGTATAAAATACTATCAAGAGAGTGGCAAGAGCATCTGTTATAGATAAGAGCTTTAAAAACTGAAATCTTATACCAAGTTCTGCTATCAAATGTCAAATGTCAAAAACTACTTAGAGGTTGAATCTTGTGTTAGCTCAAAGGATATATAGTTAAGTTGAAAAGCAATGTGTTTCCCATCAGTTTGCTTCCATATAGAAATTACATCTTTTTTGCATGCTGCAACAATACTTGAGAATATGTGGTATATATTAAAATATGTGATACAATATAAAAAATAATATATTGTTAAAGGTAAACAATTTATTTGTGTGCATATGTGTGCATGACCATACATACATACTGAAAAGCCCAAAAAATGTTTTCCAAGTTTAAGGGTGTGTGCTTTAATATAATATTTCAAAGGTCAGTAAGGTATATTTTTTACATTTATTTATTTATTTATTGTGGTAAGAATATTTAAGATCTGCCCTCTTAACAGATTATTAAGGGCACAGTACAGTGTTGTTATAGCCTACAGGCACAATATCATACAACAGTTCTCTAGAACTTATTCATATCAAATAACTAGAAGTTTATGCTGGCTGACTAACAACTTCCCATATCTCCCCATATCTCCAAGACCCTGACAATCACCACTCTCTCTCTGCTTCTATGAATTTGACTACTTTAGATACCTCATGTAAATGGAATGATGCAGAATTTGTCCTTCTGAGCTTATTTCACTTGTTTCACTTAGCATGATGTCCTCAAAGCTCATCTATGTTGTCACATATAGCAGGGTGTCCTTTGTAAAAGTTGAATAGTATTCCATTGTATGCATGCTCCACATTTTCTTTAGCCATTCATTCATCAATGAACCTTTGAGTTATTTCCATATCTTGGCTGTTTTGAACAGAACTGCAATAGAATTATTACTATGAGGTTCTGATTTGTTTGTAAGATTCTCATAGTAAAATAATAAAATAATCTGTATGAATAATAGAGGCAGGTGCAATTTGTATAACAAAAATAATTGGCCACTGGAATTCCATAGGCGTGGAATTTAGCAGGCAGGTGGACTTTGTGTACAAGTCAAGGTCATGGCTGCAATCTTACGGGACTTGAAGGGAATTGCAAATATCTTCTTAAAAATGTTGGGGGCAGTATAAACAATACAGTCTCTGGAGTTCCTCCGTCACTCTAGTTACCTCCTGCCCATTTCTTAATTATGTAAACATGGGCTGGGCAGACACTGGGGGATTGTAGAGGCTCACAGGATTAATGTGAGAATAAAAGGAAATAGCAAATATGAGAGTGGTTAACAGCAGGCATTAAATAAATATCAACTGCTATTATTTCATTCTTTTTATTTCTTGTCAGCCCGAGCTGTACCCTAAAACCCCCAAATCCATTGAGTTTGGAAGGGAAACAGAAAATCTCATCTTCAGGAAGTTTGAAGAATCGTGTGAATTAATTGGAAAGAAGGTCCCACGAGAAGCCCTCTGGTCTCCTTCCTAGAGCACATCTCACCAGAAACATTGATTGTATCATTTAATTGTTACTACCCTGATGGTTCAGGATAGGCTGATTTTAATCAAAGGGATATTAACACCCCCAGTCTCTTTATCAAAGTTGACAATAATAGTAGTAAGTCGTGGTTTATTGGGACCAGTCGGGGCAGCCCAAGACAAAACAGGCCTGAACAGGGATCATCCAGGAGGTACGGGAAGTGCACCCAGGAGAAAAACATGCCAAATGACAGAGCACTTGATGGGGGTGATGGGAGGGGTGAAATGGAAGAGAGAGATAATAGAAAAAACTTCCCTTCTGCCCAGTGCGATTTGGTATCCAAACTGGACCGTGGTGCTAATATTTATGATTACTGAACAACTCACCTTTCTAAAAAAATATTTAAGAAGCCCTCTGGAGAATTTATCTGAACCTTGTCATCACTTGTTGAAACAAAGGCATTTATCAGGCCTTTCACTTCACATCCTTCTTCAGTTTATTTCCTGAAATTATGCCAATTAAAGTCACTGCTACCAAACGTTGCTGGATTTTACTAGAAATCCGTGTGAAGATTGCTTCCCATTAAAATGCTACAGCAAAAGAATTTGGATGTCAAATTAAGGACAGACATTACTTTGCTTAAGTGTATTTCAGTAGGAAGTCAAACCTAAAACCTGATTTTTAACATAAATACATTAATCAGAAAGGAATTTGGTACATGACTTCTTAATTTATGTACATATATACATATACATAGCAAATAACTTCAATTTGCCTTCTCTCTACTTCAGCAATTCTCTGTGACTTCGCTGTTATGTCTCTCTTTATTCTCACTTTCAAGTCTATATATTCTTCTGTGACAAGCCCCATGCTTTTGTTCTATTGCCTTCTCATTTCTTGACTGAATTCTCCTCTCTCTTCTACAACAATAGCCTCTGTGTCTTCCTTGGTTTCTTTCTCTCAGCCATCCGTTATGCTCAACCTTACTCTCCTAATGCCCTTGAATGCCTTCCATTGATCTTCTGACTTCCTGGCTTTCTCCTTGTGGTCATCCTCTGGCACACTGGTGGCGTAAATAATTTGGGTCTGTGTATCAGAACCACAGAGCTCAAGGGTGCAAAGGTAGTAAGATAGCCTTTCCCTCAAGAAGCTTTGAGTCCAGTAGTGGGAGACAAACATGTAAATGCACTGGCACTCTCAGTTCTATAAGGAGCTGTCTATGAGCCAACAGTGCCTTCTCAGAGGTGAGATCTGAATGTCTGCTTAAAGATAAGTCAGTGTTTGCCAATTGGATAATAGTGGAAGCAAGAAGGACATTCCATACAGAGGTGCGAGTAAGACCTAAGTTGGAAAGAGTATGAAGCCACAGGCACATAAGGAAAGCCACAGGTGATTCTGTGTCACTGAAATATGATAGACAAGGGAAGTGCTTGGTAAGAAATATTACGGAGGGTCACAAGAGGCGTGACCAGCTGAACTCTTTTTCTAGGCATCTAATGCATCTTCAAGGGGTTTCCCATGTCAGCTATCCCCTTTGCATTTTCCCATTTGGGGATAGGCAGACTTTATATAAAGTTTCTCACTATATTTAGTTTCTCACTAGATTCCCCTTCTTAATATTGTACCTTTGGACACTGTCCTCTTTAAATGAGCATCTGCTACTCAGGAAGTGTTAATGTGTAGATAGTCCCTGGGTCAGCAGTTATCAGATACCTATCAGCACTCTTCTTTCTGTCTGTAGTAATGGGACTGTAGGATACATGGCCACCCACGAGAGACCCCATTTCTTAGCCTCTCTTACAGGTTGGTGTGTTCTATGTGTCTGAGTTCTGCACACTGGGGTATAAGCAGAAGTGATGTTGTCCTACCTCCAGAGGACATCTCTCAAAAGGGACATGGGTGCACATCTCTGGCTCTCCCCTCTGGTTGGGTAATAGCAAGACCTAGAGCGGCTGCTCTGGACCTGGGAGAGAAGCTGTGCACTAAAAGTGACTGAGGCACCCAATCAGCTCTAGAACACTCTTCACTGGCCTGTTACATAAGCAAGAAGTAAAGTTCAGTTTAAGCCATATTTGCATCTTGTTATAACTGGGTAGCCCATTCTGAAACTCACATAATCACAGATTGTTATACTGGGTTCTAAAGCATTGACTTAAGATAATATAAATGACTTAGGAATATTCAAGAAAGAGTGTCTCAATTTATTTTTTTAAGATTTTTAAAGATTTTATTTATTTATTTGACAGAGAGAGATCACTTGTAGGCAGAGAAGCAGGCAGAGAGAGAGGAGGAAGCAGGCTCCCTGCCGAGCAGAGAGCCCAATGTGGGACTCAGTCCCAGGACCCTGAGATCATGACCTGAGCTGAAGGCAGAGGCTTAACACACTGAGTCACCCAGGCTCCCAGAGTGTCTCAATTTAAAGCAATTATCCCAATGTTGGGCATCCCAGTTATCCAGGTATGTTCATAGAACAGACCTATTCAGGCAACTGGGGTTCTATAGCACTTTCTAAACTACATCTCAAAAATAGCAAACCCGATTTGAGAATAACTCACAGAATAACTGCCTGTATGCTTCAAAAATATCAAGAGCAAGAAATAAAGCAAGGATGAGAAAGTATCCCAGATTAAAGAAAGCTAAAGAGACAAGACGACTAAATGCAATGTCTAGTCATGGACAAGGAAAAAAAGCAATAAAAGACATGATTAGAACTACTGATAAACTTCGAACATGGATGGCCCATTAGATATATCTATTCTAGGAGTCTTGATTTTGACAACTGTGTTGGTGTAGTTATATAAGAAAATATCCTTACCCATCGAAAATAAACACTGAAGACAAGTTGGAAACATCGTGATGTCTGCAACTTATTCAAATGGCTCTGAAAAAATATGCAAACGTATATATGTATACAGATACATGCATAAAGTACACACACTCACACACGCACGTGCGCACACACAAACCACACAGAAAGAGAGACAGAAAGAGGGAATGAGAAAGCAAAATGGAGTGAAATGTAAACAACTGGTGAATCGAGTTGCTTAAGGGTAATATAGTTACACCAGAAATTTTCTCTACGTTTAAAATTATGTCAAAATAAAAACTTATAAAGAAAAAGATGTGGAGCATTATTTTCTCTGTCTCAGTCATCAGCAATAACATCAATAGCTACATGCTTTTTATTCGAATATGGCCTGTCAATTAAATCATTGCTGTTGGCAAAACATTCGGCTGGGTGTTCATGCATGTGACCCTTCATTTTGGGCCCATTTCCAATGCTCCAAATTTTCCCTGCAGCAAATTTGTCAAAATGATTGTGGACTAAGCTCACATTTTAGAAGTTGGCAAAATAGAACCCCTCTCCATCTTTCATCTAAGAACAGATGTAGACTTTGGGTCTGCACAGCAGGTGGAATTAGAGACTGATTTTAAGCATGTGCTAAAATTCAATTAGTTTGATTTTGGTGATATGTGTATATGCTAAATTTAAGGACATTCTACAAAATAACTGCCTATACCTTTCCACTTCAGAAGGCAAGAAACATCAAGGAAGACTGGATAACTATTTCAGAGTAAAGGAGACTAGAGATAGGACAACTAAATGTAATATGTGGGCATTGACAAAGAAGACAGAACTATGAGGGACATCATGAGAACAACTGGCAAAAGTTGAACATGAACTATAATATATATATAATATACATATATTTGAACATGAACTATAATAAAGAATATTAATTCTAAAAATCTTGATTTTGATAACTGTGTGACACACACATGTGCAGAGAGAGAGAGAGAAAGAGGTGATACTAGGAAACACGCTTGAAGGTCATCATTATACCATAAATTCTACTCTAAGTCAGAAACATCTTGCAATCCAGTAACATCATCTTTTATTTATTGAGGCAAAGAGACCACAGATGCATTCATACCCAGACACCTCAGTAATTAATTTTTAGTTCATTGGTAAGTCCCAAAAGATGGTTAGATTATGTAGACAGTGGATATTGGGTGGCTTCTTAACTAATTTTCTCCAAACCCTGGTTAGAAATTCATTCATTCATTCATTCATTCATTCACTCATTCAACAAGCCATTTTAAGCACTGCTAATTGTTAGCCACTAAGTTAAGTACTGAAATAACACAGTTTGCCCTTCAGCTGCTTACAATAGAAAAGAATGAGGGAGGCAGGGTTAGTTACATAATAATTCATTTATGTTTTGTTATGCAATCTTCCTTTCATTTTCTAGCATTTCCTCTTAAGATACACAGGATAGCTATGTATATAAAGGCACACAGAAATATGGTTTACAAAAGTAATACATGGAAATCACACATATTTTCAAACTAACATTAAAGGTAAAGTTAAATGCATATAGGGAAGATGTGGGTCAAAGTTTGCAAAGTTCTAGTTAGAAGATGAATAAGTTCTGGGGACCTCATACACAACACTGTGAATATAGTTGACAATACTGTATTACATACTTGAAAGTTGCTGAGACAGTAGATCTTAAGTTCTTCCCATAAGAAGAAATAGTAATTGTGTGACACGATGGAGGTTTTAGCTAAGGCTGTGGTGCTAATCATAATGCAGTATATAGGTGTATGAGATCAACACATTGTATATCTTAAATTTACACAATGTTATATGTCGATTGCATCTTGGTAAGGCTGAGAAAAAGTTAAGTGCCTACAGTAACTTTATGATAACACGAATAAATATAAATTTAGTTTTACTTTCTGCCCTAATGCCAAATTTACAGTTCAAAGCATGATATTGGTAAATTTCTTACTTATTCTCCTTTCCTTCATGGCTTCAAGTGAAGAGATTATTATATAGCAATTCTTAATAAAATACTGATTTATTAATACCTGATAATCATTCCATCTCTTCCAACACAGTCCTCTTTGGTAATATCTATGCAGGAGGACATGGCCCAGGCTTAACACCTCTCTTTGGAATCTAGGATGACTGGATCTGAGAAATCTGCTTACCCACCCCCATGGAGGCAGGAAATGAAAGATGGCCTCAGTGCATGGGTGCTGGCTCCTCCCATTGGGGAAACAAAGTCCAATAGAGGTCTCAGGTTTTGGCCAATAACAACTTCTTTTCATTTGAGGGCAGGAGGGCTAGGAAGGACATGGGGATGGGAGACAAAATTCCCCTTTTCAATATTCTACATGATCTTTATTAAAGGTTTGTTGGGTGAATTATAAATTTTTCTATGGTTCTAAGCTTCCTGAGAACAGAAACCACATCTTAACACATTTTTGTATTGCCTCTATCTATAATAATAGAGACTAATACAAATTTGTTGACTGATTAATTGCTTTCTGCTTTAGATGACATTTTTTTTAAGAAGGTATTTTGAGATCTTTAGGTGCCTCCTCTAGGACATAATTATGAACATCAATCTCCATTCTACACAAGTCTTGGTTTATAGATATTTCTGGATAAAGTAGCCTCTATAAGACTCTAGAGTAGATTATTCATAGTTTTTTAGTATCTGTGTCATTATGGAACAACATTATTCAAAAGCATGAAATTATTGAGCTAATTACTCAAAATGAAGTATAGTGCTAGCTGTTTTTGAACTATTTTAATATAGGGTTTAATATAATATATTATAGGACTTAGCAAAAAGAAAATTATGCCTATTGAAGGACAACTTTCTGGAGACTGTATTTGGTACAATTAATTATTTTCCTCCAGAAAGATCTCATCAAGCATTAACTTTATATAGTTACTTGGTCCAAAGGTCACACATTTACCAAGAGGCATCTGCAAGTTGTTCTGAATGTATTTTGTCCACTTGTTAGCCTGAAAATCTATCTACTCATGATCACTTCGGTGAGTTTCTGGTGGCTATGTGCTATCTCATACATATTCATACCCCTGAAAGTATCTATTTATATTGCTTTGCACATCATAGACATTTAACAAATATTTATTAAGTGAATTCATTGTCCTAACTTGAAGAATTGGCTGAAAAGCAAGTTTCCACAAATACATGAGTCTATCCATTTGGTCAACGTAGCTGACTCTAGTTGACCTCAGAGTCAATGTGTTAATCTCCTTGATAAAAATTGTGCAGAATTAGATTGGATCACACAGATCTGAATTTCCTGAGAAGATCTTCTCCTGTTCAAAACATCTTCTAACAGAATAACATTGTCTTCTGTTTACTGTCCAAGAGAAGGACATCATACACACATTCGCAAGTTAGAAAACTCAGTGAGCATGTTCATATTCTGTGCTAAGAACTAAGTGATGATTGGATTGCTGTGGCATTGCAAGACAGTTAACGATGTACAGGCTGACAGTGGGTTTATTCCTAACTCTAGTTAGAAATTAATTACCTCTTTAACGTATCAGTTTATGCAGACAAAACGTTATTGCTATTACTTAACAGTCTCTATGATAACTAAGCAGGATATAGTAGTGATGAGTTTACATTCCACACATACACCTAAGATAAGGCAGAGTTTCACTAAATTGTAACTGACTAATGTGTAGTTTCTGGAACGATGCTTCTTGAACTGGGGGTCTTGATTCTTTTTCCTAAGGTCCAATACTCCCCTAAGATACTTCTTATTTTGTGTTTGTAGATATCTAAAATTATGAAGATATTTAAAATATAAGCAAAAATAATAACCTAAGGATCTTTTAGATGACCACTCTGGGATTGAGCATTTTCATATACTTTCTGTGTATGTGAATATACGTATATTTGAAATAACACCAAAATTTCCACACCAATAATCTTGCCCCTCTGGGAATCTAAAGACAGGCAGTACTTGGGCCTAGATATGTGAATTTGAAAAATATCACTCTGGAATAGAGCACTGTGAAGAAGTCCTCAAACCTGTTAGGTCAGAGAACCTAAGGGAAAGGATTCATTAAAAGAAACTTAAACTGTTAACACCATAGATGTTTCAAGATGCTGCTACTGAGATTAACTGGATAAGAATGGCTTTAGTGTCCTTGAATGGAGTAATCACATCCACCATAGAAATTCTGGAAAGCTGTCTTACCAACTCAATCACTAGGGGTTCTATACATATCAAAAAGAGCTTTGCTATGACAGGGTGCTTTGAGATTACTATATATGAACAATGAAATCTGTTACGTGAGTATCAAAAGAAGCTTTTAATTTTAGATTCTGTGATAGGTGAATTGTGAAAAATGAACATTTTAAAAATGGTCTATTCCAAGATGATCACAAATGAATTTTCCCACAAGCATATTTCTTCCAGATTTGTTTCCCTCATAGACATTTAATCTGCATGCCTCTGATTTATTTATACCTGAGTCATCAAAATCTGTTTTCAAGTGTTCTTTGATGTCCAAGGAAACTAAATAACATTTGTAAAAAATGTTTAAGTCTGGAAATAGTGTTTGCAGCACTAAATAACACATGAACATAAGTATCTGCCATAACTGCCATAAGTATCACTCTGATAACCTGCTGTGAGTTTCCTTGTAATCATCTTTGTGACTGATCTACTCCTGGGATCGAGGTAAACTTGAGTAGAAAAGCCCCAAAGCCCTGCATTCTCTTCCTGCCTCCCTCCTGAAGTTACTGGAATGCTGTATTTAAAAGTGAGATCATTTATTTGCAATGAAATTCAAATAGCTGTTTCATTTCTTCCAACAGTCATCATCTAGTCATTTCACTCTGAGCGATAACAGGAATATGACTAACATGAATATAGGAATTCCTTGGACTTCGGAGCAATGCAGTTCTGGCTCATTCGGGAGCATCTCTTCTCTTGTTTTGATCTGAAATAGATGTGCCCCCTATCCTAGGCAAAAGAACTGCAAGGACAGTTCACAGAAGACATATGAAGGACATAAGAAGGAGACATATGTCTCCTTCTTGCCAAAGGAGAGAAATGCCTCTTAGCAGTGGAGGGTTACGGATTGAAGAGCAGAGACAAGATGCTTTCTATCACACAAGGTCCTTCTCACCTCCCCACAGATGTGAGAGATGGCTGTGGATCAGGGAAGAGTCAGGACCAAGGAGCAGAAGAGTCTAACTGGCTCACGTGGGAATCCTATCCATGGATAGATTTTGAAACAGCTTAGCCACTGAGCCACAGCACATACTAGGAGGGACTCAGAGGACACAGCAAGAGGATGAACTCCAGGAGGCTGATGAGCCACTTCAAGAAGGTAGATGGCAAAGGCAGAGAAGAAGATACCCTGCACTACTCTTTATAGCAGCCACAAGCCACAGAGGGCTCTTTCAGTGAGAATTAATTAAAATTCAGTAAAATTCAAGATGTCGTTCCTCAATCATGGTGGTCACACGTTAAGTGTTCCATAGCCATATTTTGGACAGTACACACATTGATACATCATCACGGATATAAACCACCCGTATTACAATCCCCCACTTGACTATCTTTGCTCCAGGTTCAAGCAAAGTCTACCTTTGCCCAGTGAAGTAGGCCCAGAATAGCCATTTCTCTGGAAAGTGATGGACAAAGGAGAGATCTTGCTTTAAGAGAAACTGCCAAATTAAGAAGACGTGAACGGATATTTATGCAAAGAAGACATCCAGATGGCCAACAGACACATGAGAAAGTGCTCCACATCACTTGACATCAGGGAAATACAAATAAAAACCACAATGAGATACCACCTCACACCAGTCCGAATGGCTAAAATTAACAAGTCAGGAAAAGACAGATTTTGGCGAGGATGTGGAGAAAAGAGAACCTTCCTACATTGTTGGTGGAAATCCAAGCTGGTGCAGCCATTCTGGAAAACAGCATGGAGGTTCCTCAAAAAGTTGAAAATAGAGCTCCCCTATGACCCAGCAATTGCACTACTGGGTACTTACCCTAAAGATACAAATGTAGTGATCTGAAGGGGCACGTGCACCCGAATGCTTATAGCAGCAATGTCCACAATAGCCAAACTATGGAAAGAACCTAGATGTCCATCAACAGATGAAAGGATAAAGAAGATGTGATACACACACAGACACACACACACACACAATGGAATACTATGCAGCCATCCAAAGAAATGAAATCTTGCCATTTGCAACAATGTGGATGGAACTAGAGGGTATTATGCTGAGCGAAATAAGTCAATCATATGATCTCTTTGATATGAGGAATTTGAGAGGCAGGTCAGGGGAGTGTGGGGGAGGAAAAAATGAAACAAGGTGGGATTAGGAGGGAGACAAACCATAAGAGACTCTTAATCTCACAAAACAAACTGAGAGTTGCTGGGGGAAAGGGGAATGGAGAGGGTGGTTGGGTTATGGACATTGGTGGGGTATGTGCTATAGTGAGTGCTGTGAAGTGTGTAGGGATGATTCACAGACCTGTACCCCTGGAGCAAATAATACATTATATATTAATAAAAATAATTTAAAAAAAAAGAGAAACTGCCAAATTAAGTAGATACCACTGTTCTAAAAATGGCTGGCATAGGTAATTTCTGATTTCTCCTTGAGACAAGGCCTCTCTTGAGAGCCTTAAAGTCTCTAAGTATCCTAAATACCTTGTTAGTATAATTATTTAAAAAAATATTTTGTGCATATATTAGTTACATTGTTTAAAATATATGCCAGGAGCCATGGGGTTCCAAGTCATAATGCAATTGGAACACTGTTCAGCCTTTTAATAGGGCCTTCCAGGCTCCCTGTGATGTGGCCGCCCTTCTCTTCATTACCTCTTCCTCTAGTTCATCAAACTCAAAGCAGAGTGGAGGCCCTCTGCCTCCTGAACACAACAAGCTAGTTTGTCTTGCAGACATGTTGCAAATGTTACTTCCTCCATCTGAAGTTCTCTTCCCTCAGATCTTCCCAGGCCTGGCACATGTTACTTAAAACCCGAATGATGACAAGGGCTGAGGTCACCTGCCATCCTCTTGGATGGCCTTCCCTGACACCTGTCTGAGGTGCCTGCTTCCAGTTCTGAGCTACTGTAGCACTATGCAGTTACTCTATATTAGCTTCTTTGCGGTACTCTTCACTCCCCAAAGTAACTTGAAGTACTTGTTTATTGTCTGGCAGTGAGAAACTTGTCTGTTCTTCACTACTGGATACTCAGTGCCCAGAACAGAGCCTGAAAATAAACACCGGTTTAGAGAATGAATAAGTGACGACCGTAATGGCACTTATATTCTAGTGAAATCATAATAGGTAAGGAGTGAGCAGTTACCATATAGGAAACAATTCATATAAATGATCTAACTTATATAGAAATCTGATAAAATACTCTTAGTATCTCTATTTTACAAATTAAAAATATTGGGTCTTAGATCAATTGCACAAGATTAAAGAGCTGGTAATGGGGGAAGGCAGAACTGAACACAGGCAATCTTATCCCAGAACAACGCCTTAATCAGAGGGCTGTCTCTCTCCCTGTCTCTCTTTCTCTGCTTTGTGTACATTTCAAAATTAATTTCCTCAATTGGGTTCCATATCCCCTCGAGTCCTCGATGTTTGAGTTTTACTTTGGATGAAAAATCATAATGATGATAATAATCTACAATATTTGTAAAACCTCTACAGTTCATGTAGCAGATTCACATGTAGCAGATTCACATGGATCCTCCTAACTATCCTGTGAGCTAAGAAGGAAAGGTACTATTATAAGCAAAATCACTCAGTGGAGAAGGTACTCAGCATAAAAGAAAAAAATCATTATTTTTGCATGTGCGAAAAACAATGTCACCCTGATTTTAAATGTCACCCCAATTTTGAAAATAGCCTCTGGCTTCTCCGTGAAATCATTGGAATGAATGGGAGAAGACAAGAAGCACCACTCTGCATGAATAAACCATGAAATATATTTGACAATAAAATTTTCAATTAATGTGGAAATATTTGCTCTGAATCTTGGCTCTTGAGGATGTAAATCTCGGCCAAATATTAAAAATACGTTTTATTTCATTGCACAAAGTACACTGCAGACACTTAGATTCCTGAGAAACCGAAAACTGCCATTTTTGAGCATCCTGAATATGGATTAGGCTGATGGACAGATTGTGTTGAGAGAACTGGATCCACTATGACACTTAAACTTGGCCTTTACCCTCACGCAGTGTGGCTCTGTCATGGAAATAGGGGCTCAACTCTGGCCACCTTTAGATGGCGGTTTACCTGGTCCTCTTGGCTCTCTGTGGAGTCCTTTTCTATTCCGTGAACATACCAAAAAATAAAAAAATAAAAAGTGAA
>RCUC01050342.1:0-17297 GCA_003697995.1 Taxidea taxus jeffersonii | reverse complement strand
GGGGGGCTGGGCCGGCCCGTTGGCTACCTGCTCTGAGTGGCGCCTCTGGAGAGGGGCCGAGCGCCCCCTCACCTCAAAATACTCGTCTGACACAGAAGAGGCCACGGAGGGCCGCCGGGGTCCAGGGCCGTGGCCAGAGCTGCCTGAGAGGCTGTCCTGGTCACTGAGGGTCACGTAGTCGTCGTCATCTTCTTCGTCATCCCCATCTAGCCCATTGGGGATCACTGCTCCCTGGCTGTCAGGGTCATCCTGGGTCACAGACAGCTGCCGCTGCAGTGGGGCGTGGCCAGGTCCCGGGGTCCTGGGTGGTGTGCCGTCTGTCCCATTCTGGGGAGTCTCCTCTTCTGGGGTCCCCAGGGCCCAGTCAATGCTGCTGCTGTCCTGGGCAATCACTTCTGCCACAGGGACCGTCCGGGGCTTGGGCACGGGGGGATGTGGCTCAGGGTCCCCCTGGGAAAGGCCGTTCTCCTCTGGGCCCCCATCCTGGGGGGCACTGGGCCCCTCGGAGGGGCTGCAGTCCTGGCTTTGCCTCCACAGCTGGGTGCTGGCTTGAGAGGTGTCTCGGATCTTGATGCGATTCATCTGGCTGGGCTGGGGGTTCCAGATGTTGGGGTCGATGATATTGATGTAGCCCAGGATGTCGCTGCCGGGCTCGGGGTCTGGCTCCACCCACGTGGGCAGGTACTCGAACATGTTGGCCCGCTCCAGGTTGAGCAGGCCAGGGTGGACAGGTGGGGGCGCCTCCGGGACGTCTCCGGGCCGCTCTGCCAGGGTGGCACCCCGCAGCCCGGGGGGCTTCTTGACCTCCTGCTTCTCCGAGGAGGTCTTGGCGATCTCGTCGGCGCTCTTGGCCTTAACCAGTGCGTACTTGGGGTTGACGAGCTTCTTGGCTACAGTGCCCGAGGGCACCAGCGGCACCACGGAGGGCAGCACGATGGGCTCAGGCTCGGGCTCCTTCTCCATGGTGATGCCCTTGAGGCTGACACCGTGGGACATGAGGTACAGCTCCTGGAACTGGCGGTCAAACATCTCCACCACCTGGCCCGACAGCACGGAGATCACGTTCCGGTCCGTCCTTGCAGCCGACCACGTGAAGCTGCAGCACGGGGAGACAAGGCGGCCGGGTCAGGCACTGGGGGGCCGGCCTCCTCCCTCCAGCCGCAGGGCCCCAGTCTAGGGAGTCCTCCCCAGCCCCTGTAGTGGGCGTCTGAGCAAGCCCTCGTGCATCCAGAGGCCGGCGCTCCTCAGACTGGCCACGGGGGCCTGGGTGGAACCGAGAAGTGAGCACAAGCCTCAGGGTCATACCTGAGTCTGGGACAGGTCACTTGCACCCGGCTGCTCCCACCTGTGTAAGATAGCACAGTGGGGCGCTCCTTGGAGTATTAGAACGCCCCCGTAAGACTGCTCATGGGATGCACAGTACAGCCCTGGCCTGGTCCAGCACACAGGGGCAGGTTCTATCCTCAGGGGCTTGGCTGCGTGGACGGCGTGGCTGGGGACAGCCCCCGCTGTCCTCTGCACGGCAGGGTTTGCAGAGCTGGGCCACGGCCATCCTAATCCTGGCCCATCCTAAGGCAGCTCTCCAAGGGACCTCCCCGTGTGCTTGGCCCACACCCACCTCCAGGCCAGTGACAGCTCTGGCTGGCACAACAGTCTTGAGGAAAGGAGTCCTCCCCTGCCTGCTTCCGGAGACAGGTGGGAGACAGGTGCAGGCGTGCCCTAGCCCCACTGACACCTCAGCAGTTTTGGGACCCATGAACTGGAATAACCAGGGTGTCATAAGGCAGGATTAAGGGCAGAAACCAGCTGGGAACAGGAGCTACCTCTGTCCCCAGCCCCCAGAAAGCTGGAGAGTCACCTGTAGGAGCCACAGATGGCCCGGTCTCCATCCACGAACATGAACTTCTGGGCCAGGGCACCTTTGAACTTGGTGGCTGACCGTGTGAAGAACTCTGTTCCCCCGCTGCTCCGCACCCTGAGATTCTGCGTTGGGGGGACAGGAGGCAGAATTACATGACCACAGCAGTGACCACGCCCGTGGGGGTGGGGGTGGGTGACAACCTCTGCCCAGCGCTCAGGACGGCATGGAGGGGTAGACTTTGTGCAGGGGGGTGGGTGGTGTATGTAAGGACCACAGGGTTGGGGCCAAGGCAGGAAGTGGTGGGAAGATAGAAAGGAGGGTGGGGCTAGTGAGAGGGGGCGTGGCCAGGACGGTCTGGGCGTGGCCTGAAGGGTGTCCACAGCGCAGCTGGGGGCAGGATGAGACCTGCGGGGCCAGGCCAGCATGGGACAAGCCGCTGCAGGGGTGGGAGGCTGTTGCAGGGTCTTGAGCAGGAGGCACTTTTAGAAAAGTGCCATGGGAGCTTTGCAGCTGGGGAGGAGGGAGGACTGCCTTCAGGGATCGGAGTATTGCTATCAGGTAAACCTGTGACCTTCCCTGGGCAAGTGACCCACCAGGTCCCCCTCCCCGTCTTCCCCACTCGGCTGTCTCAGTGTCCCTGCTGAGCCCTGCTCACTGAGGACGGGGCTCAGAGCAGACTCTCCTACCTTCTCATGAGCCAGCTCACGGCCTGCCACCCAGCAATGGTTCAGTAAATGGCCAAACCCTGCTCCTCACCCCTGAGCCACAGGGCAAGCTGGAAAGCCCCTGGGAGATGATGGGAAGGGAGCTAAGGCCCAGAGGGAGGACACGGGGTTTCCTTGGTGTCACGAGCAGACACTCCTGCCTTTCTCTGGACTCTGACCAAGGAAGGGCCCTTCCTCCCTCCCTGGTGTGTGGTCTGTGGGGCACCGTGGGGCTCCTACTGCTGGCTGCCCTTCCACCAGCAGGAGGTTCTTCCTCTGAGAGAGGGACGGGTGCAAAAAGCCGGGGGAGGGGCACAGGAGGCACCAGGAAGGACAGAGAGCCTTGGCTGAGACCCAGGAGTGGAGGGGACCCCAAAGTAAAGCCTCAGGATAGGAAAGACCTTTGGGCTTACTGGCGCCGAGTGTGGCCCCGGCAGGGTGTTGTCAACCTAGGCTCCTGGGGGGGGGTGGTGCCTGGAGAGGTGCCCCTGGAGGATGGGTCAGGCTGGGAGTTTCAGGTTTAATGTAAGCCCCACGGAATCCGACCCCTGCCCAGGGCAAGAACTCCTTGGCAGCATTCTGATATGTCTGTCTGCCGTCCCGCGACGGGAGTCACTCCCTCCAGAGGGATCTGTGCCAACTTCACTCACTCTCTGCCCCCTGCCCTGGCCCCCAGCTGCAGATCAAGGGGACGAGGCTCCTACACAGGAGGTAGGGGTGGAGGCAGAGGAGTCAGAACCCCAGCTCTGGGTTGGGGTGGGTGGTGCTGGGGCAGGCTCCCAGGAGGCTGACATCCGGAAGTCGGGGATGAGCGGATCAAGTGGGAAGAGGGTGCAGCATTCCAAACGTGGGAACACAAAGACCAGGCAACAGGAGCAGCATCTACGACCTGCGAGGACTTTGCTGGAAGAGGGTGGGCGATGGAGCCTGCACAGCGGGCTCAGCCACATGCCGATGAAAGACCCTACCCCCGCTCCAGGGCGGGCTCCGCCCTGGGGGCAGTAGGGAGCCACAAAGGATTCAGAGCAGGGAGTGACAGGACTGGAACTGCCCCTCCGGAACAGTCCCGGCATCCAGCCCATCCGGCAGGAGGGTGCGCGAAGTGAACCGGGCTGGTGGGGTGGGGGGAGGGAGGAGAGGGCTTCTGTTGGGCAGGGGGTACACGGCCTCTCAAAGAAGGGGTGACGGGGAGAAAGGAATGGGTCTGAGAGAGCCGGAATCTGCCCTCCCCTCGGGCCCCTAGCCCAAGGGTGCTCCTGCGTCTGCTCCTTCTGTGACGGGTCCCAGACCCCTCTCTGCTGGGCAGTCCCAGGACAGTCCCCAGACTGCATCCATATGGCATGGATGCCCACCTTTGTTATTGGACCCAGCCCCGTAGGCAGATAAGCCTCTCCTCCCAGGGCCGGCTCCCCTGCCCCCGAGGCTATACACAGCCGGCTCAGCAGGAAGCTGGCCATAACCCAGGACAATTAGAGCTCGTGACTTTGTACCCAACACAGAGCATGCTTGGGGACCAGAAGCTTGAACAAAGATCCTGGAGGCGGTGTGAGGCCTTCCCCTGTCACCTGTGCCCGACCACAGCCCAGCTCTGTGGCTTCTGTGGGCTCCCGGCCCAGAGCTCTGCCTATTGGGGCCACAGGCCACTCCTTGGCCTGGAAGAACCCACCAGCCTCAGTCCCCCTCTCACCAGTGTCTGCCCCTGCCCACCCCAAAGCCTGTCCCCATGAAGGGCTCAGAAGGTCCCCACCTACATCTCAGAGTGACTCAACTCCAAGTGAGAGGCAGCCTTGGCTCCGCCGGATGTGCTGTGTGACTCTAAGCAGGGTCCTGGCCCTCTCTGGGCCTCATTTTCCCTGTCCGCATGCTGCATAGATGGCCTCAGACTCTAAGGCCCATCTGACCCTGCAGCCAACAGCAGTGGGTGGGGGGTTGTGGCAGCCCCCCGGTTCCCATCATGGCAGCTCCCCTGTTTGTTCCCAGGGCCGGGGGGGCCCGCCCCATGGGGCCTGGCCCGGATGAGGTAACGTCTCAGGGCTCGGGTGCACAAGGTAGAGGATTCCACAAAGCCGCATTGTCTCTGAGCCCCAGGGCACCCCCAGCAGAGCACATCGCAGGCGGGGTGGAGGACACCCAGACAGGCTCCAGTGGGGCGCCTGGGCAAGGCCTTGGACACGGGATTCTCAGCTTCCTCGGACACGGAAGGGGGCAGTGATGGGTCCCTGAGACAACCTCACGGGAGGATTGGGCAGTGCTCCTTCTGCTCTAAGAGCGGCTGTGGCCCCAAGCACGTGTGGGGCACGGTGGGGCGGGCACTAGGCCGGGGCAGACCTGCAGGTGCCCTGCCTGCACCCCCCCAATGGGCCTCCTATGCTCACAAAGATGCAACCTGACCCCGTACCAAGCTGCCTGGGGCCCCACGTGGGCCGGTGGCAGGCCAAGGGAACAAGCCCAGTCCCCGGCCAGAGCAGGTGGGTCACTCAGGCTCTGGCCAAGCATGGCTCTAGTTCCAGCTGGGCCTCCCTAGGCCTCAGTTTGCTCACCTGTAAAGGGGGCCCCCCAGCCTTCTGCTTTGGGGCTGCTATGAAGCCTGAGGAAAGCCACAATGCAGGGGTGGTGGGTGAGGGCCAGCAAGGTGCCTGGCGCTCGACGGACGCTCCACAAATGTGAGTGTGACAGCACGTGCAGTGCGGCAGGGACGTGACCCCTTCTGCTCATGGGGGGCAAGAGGGGCCAAAATGGAGGACCAGAATGTACCTAGAAACTTGTGGGTCAGCCCAGGGAGGCCAGGACTGGCAGCCAGCTTGTGATGGTGGGAGGGGGGCTCAGCGAGGGGTGTGACCGGCCCACGGTCTCCCGGTTGGTGAAGTCCAGCCCCCAGCTGTCCTGTGGTGGCCTCTTCAGGGGCCTGCTGGCACTGCCCAAGGAGGAGCCGGGAGGCCCAGAGACACACCCTGACCAGGCCTGGCTGGTGACAGTGAGATTAGCCTGCTGTGCCAACTGCAGGGGACAGAGAGCCCATGTCCCCATGTACTGGGCAGCCAGCCAGCCTCTGCTCTCCTCTAAAGGGCCTGTTTCACTCTCTGTCACGGGGGTCTGGGAGCCTGGCTCACCCTGGCCTCCCAGGGCCATCACGAAGCTGGGATGAGGGCAGCACTGAGCCAGCTCAGCTCCAGGACCTTGACTCAGAGGGGCTCCTGGCCCCTCCCGCAGGCTGGGTTGATCGGGCCTGGCACTGCTGACATTCTGGGCCAGGTGATGTCCAGCTGTAGGGGCTGCGCACTGCACACGGCACATTTAATGGTGCCCCTGGTTTCTACCCATCAGAAGCCAATAGTCCCCTCCCAGTCACAACCACTACAAAAGCCCCCGAACATTGACAAATGGGCCAAGCCAGGCAAACCCTGCGTGGTTGGGAAGCACTGCCCGACCCCCCCTTCCCCTAAGCCCATTACAGGGACAGGCCAGGATCAGAGATCGCAGGACAGCAGTGGGGGGAAAACCCTGGGCGCCAGAATGGGGCCAAGGCTGGCCTGGCTGGTGTGGAACCTGAGCCACAGACTGAATCCCTGCATCCTCACCAGGGTGGCTAGAGTTTCCTCGTTCATCACACAAGGGTCCGGCCCGAGCCCAGGTGGCTGCTGGTTTTTCCAGTCTGGTGGCACAAAGCCAACTACCTTTTCCGATCAGCCAGGCATCTCACTGCTCTGGTCCTGTCTCAGATGCGAGGCTTGAGGCCCAGCCCAGCCTGCCTAGCTCCCCCTGCCTCTGGGGCATCCGTCAGCCCTCAGTCTCACCCCAAATGTGACTGGGTCACCTGTTGGGGCGCTGCGCCCTGTGGGGACCAGAGGGTTGGGTCCTCTTTTCCGGCCCTGTTCTCTGTTTCTAATATGAGGTGCTCATTCCCACACTCCCTGCCTAAAGGAGTCAGGGGCCAGCCGAGCCAGCAGGCTGGAGGGCTTGGGGACGGCTGGGACCCTCACACCCGGGAAGTTGCTAGTGCGGGGCCTTCCACCTCCGCTAGAAAGCACGAGTGGGCTTAACTCAAACAATGCCACAGCGGTTTGCAGAATATGTTGTGGGAGCTCAGAGCTCAGGAGGCACGAGGCTGGGGAAGGGGTGGCAGGCTGCCTGGAGGGGAGGGTGTGAGGGTGGCCCCCAGCCAGAACACAGCTGGAAGGGGGAGGGAAGCCCCTTGGCTCTTAGACCAGAGCTGGGGTCTCATGAGAAGAGATCCAGGACAGGGCAGGGAGAGTTCATGACTGAGCGCCCTGCCCCCACATGGCTTCCTTTACTCTTCAGAGAAGCCCTGCCAAGTAAATGGGGGAGAGCCCCATTTTTCAGACAAGGAAACTGAGGCCGAAAAAGATTCAGTATCTCTGTCCAGGGTCACGGTGCTGGTGGCAGAGCCAGGGCTCAGTCCTGGCTCCCTGCACTGCCCAGACCGGTGCCCAACACCCCCATGGTCACAAGAATGACCCCAACAGGCACAACCGACCCTGGGCCCATGGGAGCTGAGGGCAGGTCACTGCAGAGCTGGGCAGGGGTGGCTGGCGGCCGAGGGCGGGTCCAGGGATTACTGGCAAAGGAAGTGCTCCTAAGACAGGTCCGGACCCAGCTGGCCCGCGGGCAGGGAGGTAGGCCGAGCAGGCAGGCCCTCGACAAGGTGACACCTGGCCAGGGCTGGCTGCACAGGAGCCCCTGGCCACCTGCCCAGGCTGTGGAGGAGGCAGGCTCAACAGCAAGAATGAGGGGGTCAGGGTCACCCGCTCTTTCCCATGAAGGGCCCACCCCTCCGTGGCGTCCGGCTCCTGGGTACGCACATCACTGCAGACCATCCCTGCAGATGGTCTGGACCGTATTCTGTTCCCCAGAGCAGGGACCCCTGGTTCGAGCTGCCCTGCCCACACTTTGGGCTCTGGCCTCATTTCAAGCTAAAGTGCGGGGGGAGGCTGCACACCGCACCCTCCCCTGCCCCGGGCCTGGGATTTATAACTTCTTGTTATTGCCAGCAGCTGCATAACTCCCCTCAGCACATGGAGCGCTTTTATAACCACTGTCTCCTCTAATTTTATCCTCAAACAAGCCTATGAGGCATCATCACGGCCACGAGGTACTGGAGGCTCAGACAGGTGGAGCCACGTGCCCGAGTCTCACAGTGGGTCTGCACGGCGAGCCCCCGTGGGCAGTTCTGGGGCTGCCCCAATGGCAGGTGTGGCCTCAGCCAGGGGGTCAGGCACTGAGGCTCTCTCGCTCCTGGTCTGTGCCAACTTCTCATTACCGGTGGTCACGTTCAGCCGCTGACTTGGCAGAATGCCTCTGGGCAAGTCACAACCTCCCTGCGGCCTCAGTTTCCCCATCTGCCCCGCGGAAGCCTAGTGTGGGTGGCCCAGGGGCATTCCAGGCCCCTATGAAGCTGTGGGGCTGCAGCAGATTCTGAGCACCCCCTCCCCGACCACACTGGATAGCAGAGGCAGGGTGGGCGGGTGGGCAGTGAGGGGCAGGAGCCAACCTCCCAGGGAGCGAGATGAGCAGCCCCGGGGCTGCGTTCTCAGCCCGGTCCTGCCTGCCTCTCACTTCCCGGGAGCTCCGAACGCTCTGAGCAGACTTACACTTGAGACTTGCCTACAGAGAAAACACACAGGACAGGGGCGAGGCCGCTCCCGGGTTCAGGTCCTGCTCAGCATGGACAAGCCCACTGCCCGCGTCTTCATCCCACCCCAGGCACATGCGTGGGGGCTGAGCCACGCGAGTGTGTAAACCATCCATTGGGCTCGTGGCAAGGGTGCAGGGGGATGGGCCCAGAGGTTCTCTGATCTGCTGCCCACAGGGCAGAGGCTTCTGCAAGTCACCTTTCAAAAGACGCCTTTTCTACACCCTGGACCTCTCCAGCGTGAGCTGTCTGCCCCGGGAGTTGATTCTCGGTGGTAATTACACGGCGGGCAGCAAGCTGGGTGAGCGTGGCGCTTGGGGTCAACCCACCAGGGAGACCACATAAAAATGTCCCAACAGCCACAGACTCGCCGCCCGGAGAGCTCATACCCACTTGAAAGGGCTCGGCTGTGATGGGTGGGCATACCTGATGAATACCCACAAATTACAGGCACAGGAACCCAGCCTCTTGTTAACGAGTCCGGCGTCCCCCCTTCTCTGGGGATCGTGTTCAGATCACAGGCCGGAAGCCCGAGGAAATGTGACCCGTCAAAAGCTGGGGCTCAGCCAGGGAGCTCTGGTGCTGGCCCTCACTCCCCTTATGCTTAACTTACTGGCTGCGAGTGACACTAGCACAAGTGGCTCAATTTCCTCATCTGTAAAATGGGAACAATGGCCCTATCCCACTGGGTCGTCATGTGGAGTCAATAAATCAACCGTGTCAGGTGCCTAAGATGGGACCGGCCCACGTGAAATTCTGTGAAAGCATTCGCTGTTGTCACGTTCACTCATCCGTACTGTTCTCGGGACCATGCTGCATACAGTAGGTGCCAAGCGATAGCTCGGTGGAAGGAGGGCTCACCCTGCCCCCAAACACAGGATCAAATAGAGGGTGTCGGAGTGGAAGAGCCCAGCCACAGTGGCCCATCTGGCCCTCTTCAGGACCATTGAGATCCCGGAGCCCAGAGACAGGAGGTGATGAACCCAAGGACACACAGCAAAGCAGTGCTAAGTACCCGGGTTCGTCCTGATCCCTCCACCTCTGCTCCACAGTGTCCTTCCCTAGAAAGCCCTTTCTACCCTGCTCTTCCTCCTCCAATTTATTTCAACTCTGCAGCCATCAAGGAAGCCTTCCCTGACCTCAGCCCAAGGAAACTTCTACTGGAGCCAGATCCTAAAACCAGGGATGGACATCATACAGAGACAGATTCTGGCTTAAGCCCAAGAATCAGAGTCAGAGCTCTCAAGATCAGATGTGAGCTGTGGAAGCCTGGGTGGTGAGCACCCAGTCACTAGAGGCATGCAAGCAAAGACAAGTAAGCAACGTGGCCTGGGCTGCTCAGAGATCACACGTGATACAGCACCTTGCACCAGCTCCGGCTCTTAGCCACCGTTTATCTTATCTTTGACTGAGGAGGTAGAGAGCGTCCTGTCCCCCTGGGCGGCCAGGCAGAGGTCAGGTGACCACGTGGCAGGAGGCTCCAGGATGACTGCACTCTCTGTGCCTGGCATGGGGCTCCATCCCTAGGAGGAAGGTGCTGCAAGTGTTTGCTGACCCACTAACTGACCGCTCGGTCATTCTGGACCCGCCAGCTCACCTTGAGGTGCCCTGGGTGCATGCGGGCCCGCTCACACATGTGCAGGAAGTACTTGACATTACTCTCGTCCACAATGATGTACACGGCCACCTTCCTCTTGAAGCCAGCGTCCAGCAGGTCCTTGAAGATGTCCACGTCGGTGAACATGTCCATGACCACAGCTATCACCTGCGAGTGGGAAGAGACCAGGGCTGTTGGGCATCGCGGCAGCGGGGACAGGTGCCTCAGCAGGACGCACAGCCCTCGCACCCCCACCCCCTCTCTGGGCACCGCTGCTAGCCCTGCCCCTCCTCCACCCTCCCAGCCTCAGCACTGGGACTGGCAGCGATGGGCTGGGGGCCTCTCTGGTCCCGAAGTTCTAGGGTTCAATGCTTAGGGTACGAGATTCTCAATCAATAGCCCAGACTGGACTTTCTGGAGCCGGGGGACTGGAGAAGCACATCTTGTATGTCTGGAATACAAAACGACAGAAAACAAAGCCCCGTATCCTGGTCAGCGAGGCCCATGGAGGGAGGAAAGAATGCCTGGAAGCCAGGCAGGGTCTGCATCCTGAGGTTGGGGATGTGCTGGGGCCAGCCCCCAGGGCAGCCAGCCTTCCTCATCGGGATCAGGGATCAGGGCTCAGCGCGGGGGCACCCGCACTGGTCCCTTCCTGGCCTGCATTCCTGATCCAGAGCAGCCCACGCCATCACCTGCCACCTCCCACCCTGGGATGCTGAGGTAGACCAGATGTGCCAACAGCCAGGAAGGCAGCAGCTGGCACAGGTGTTCTTGAGGTCACCTGCGCGTCCCCGGGCTGGCATGGGCTCGGGCAGGCTTTCTACTACCACCTCTCCTGCCGGTCTGAACAGAGCCCACAACCAGCACGTGCGCTCTATGATGTGACGACATCTGTTCCCGCAACAGCCGACCTCCAGCCTCCGGGCCTGGCTCACGGTGGGGCCCCAGAGGTCAGAGTGCATCTGGCCCAAGCCCTAGCCCCGCGTGGGCAGTGACAGGCAGAGGGGAAGAACAGGGTGGTTGGGATGAACTCATCTGACTTGAGGGGTAGTCAGCAGATGCTTGGGACGGCTGGGGCTCAGTGACCATCTCTGGCCCTCCCTCTCATCCCTCCCTCCCCGTGCTACTGGGCAGACAAGGGGAACACAGGGGACCGGGGCCTGAAGCTGGCCAACCAACACAGGTATCCGGCCCCTCCAGCCCTTCGAGACCAGCACCACTGCCCCGTCCAGGGCCTGAGAACCTTCTAGAAGAGACTTAAGAGGCCAGGGACTCGGCCTTATAATGAGCTGGGAGTGGTCAGTCTAGAACCTACCTAGGCCCACTAGGGAGCCAAGTTCACCCTCACCCCCACCCTGAGGGTGGCCTGACAGGCTCCCCTACACTGATCTGTAGGTACAGGGTGAGGGACAGGCAGCCTGGGGCCTGCCAGGGATGAGTCCACATGCTCGGGTGAGCTCACCAGCCAGCCCTTGCAGGCCCGTGTGGGCTCCTCCCTGTCCTGCCCTGCCCCGGACACGATCTGTGTGACCCAGAGCAGACACCTAGTTTCTCCGGACCCAGCTTTCTCTGTGGTCCAACAGGGGCAGGGAGCTGCAGGAGAAGCTGGGCTCCATCATGGCCGAGGCCCAGGATTCACTCCGTTCTCTGGAGGACATCCGCTCGCCGGCTTTGGGTCTCTGAAGAGCTGTTTCCGGTGGGGCAGAGGGCACAGGTACAGTCCAGGCAGGGGCTAGGACAAGCAGGGGGAAGCCAACAGAGACAGACGTTGGGGTCAGTACAGGAGGCGCCTTCTGACCCAAAGTGAGGCAGGGGTCTTGACAGAGAGTGAGCTCCCCATCCCGGGAGGTATTTAAGGAAAGGCCAGAGATTGCTTGGCAAGGAGATGGTTGAGGAGCAGATGAGACACAAGGGCAAATGGGTGGGCTCAGGACAGCCTTGGACTTCACCAGTTGAGCATGAGAGACCTTGAGGTGGACGGGATGGTAGCAGGGACTTCCTCGCCTGGGACTCCACAGCCCCAGAGCCAGCCCTGGGAACCCCCTGGATAAGGCGCTCCTAGAGGCAAAGAGCTTCTCGTGCCACCCTGGGAAGGGCGCAGCTGACACGTGTCTCCTTGGAGGCAGACAACACATCAGCCCTTGCAACCTTGTCACTGCCATCCCCCACCAGATCAGTCAGGCCTGCTTCCAGGCCCCACCTGCTGTGGCAGATGGGGACTTGCCCTGGGCCTGGGCTGGGGGACATGCCCCAGCAGGACCCACTCCTCGTGTATCCTTCCCCACGTCTCCCTCCGGCAGGTAGGGTACTGGATGCAGTGGGCCTGAATCTGTTGGGGCCTACCCCCCCATGGTGGGTCCCTCCCACGGGGTCCTGGGGCTGAGCGCCGGCTCTCCCGGGGCACTGGTTTCTGTGCCAAGGCACGGTCAAAAGATGGCCTGTAACAGGTGCCAGCTGATACCAGGAGCGGGGAAGGGTTCCTGAAGCACTGGGATGATGCTGGGGGAGGGGGCCTGGTGCTCCCCACGGAGGCCCCCCAGTCCCGCATACTGTTCCCCATTCTGCACCTGGGAGAGCTGGAGCCAGACACTTGAGGCTAGAACCCAGGTCTCGCGCTGTGGGATGGTGTAACGTTCGGTCCTCAAATAGGCGGTGAGGCAGTAGTCGCTGTTCCCATTTTACAGATGAGGAAACTGAGGCACGGAGGGATTCACTCCCTTGCCTAATTATCTGTTTAGGTGGCCCAGGTGGCCCAGCTGGCCCACGATGCTGTGACTTCATCCAGGGGAGAGCCCCCATTCGGAGCCAGCATGCGGCCTGGTCTAAGGCAGGCCTCGGGGAGCTGCTGTCCACTAAAAATGTGACCCAGTGGTCTGAATCGTAGGAACGAGGCAAGCCCAGGACAAGCCATGGCCCCTCTCGGGCCCTCAGTTTCAGTATCTGCAAAATGCGGGTGTCAGCCTCGCTTACTGCTATGGTCCTCCAGTCCACACATCGTGGTTGGAGCCCAAAGCTGCTGGCCTGGCGTTGAGGGGCACAGCAGCTGCCCCCCGCTGCAGCCCCAGCTCACACAGACGCCAGAAGGGTCCAGGGCAAGGCCAGGGCCAAAGCCACAAAGATGCTGGAGGGAAGGCTGGAACCTGGAGACCACCCTTGTGCTGCCATATATTAAGTGACTGCCCTGGGCAAGAGGCAGGTGGCCTGGGTCCAAGCTTTGAACCCTGTGCCTCAGGACCACAGGAACCGGTGTGTCCACGTAAGCAGCAGGACCAAGTGCCCAGCTGCCAGGGGGTCCCCTGGCAGGCATGCGCGCATCCCGCATCCCAGTCCTGGCATCACTGGGGAACCAATGGGGCAGCGCCAGCCCCACAACACAGAACCTACTGAGAAGACACAGACCAGCTCCCAAGGCAAGGAAGGTCTCCAGAGGTCCCCGTGTCTCACGGATCGGAAAGTCCTTTCTTGAAGAAAGGCACAGGACCAGGAGGGGCCAGACACTCATGACAACCATCCCCGTTCTCAGCCCCAAAGGGCAGCACACTGGGGTCTGGATGATACCCAGGGGGAGCAGGAGGACGGCTGTGCCCCAGAGGGGGGCCAGCCATGCAGCAGGCGAGGCTGCAGCAGAGGGGAACATGGCAGGGATCGGTATAGGCACGGGGCTTGAGCACGCTTTAGACCCAAATAACCCACATGTGCAAGCTCCCAAGATGCGTTCCTCCAGGGGTTCCCCACACCCCCTTTTACCACGCCCTCTCCAATCTGATCTCCGGCACGGCCTCCCATGCCCCCACCACGGGCACTTCCATCGTCCAGGTGGTTACTGGGGGACGTGAATAAGGGGAGGCAGCGTCTGAGCCACAAAGGAGGAGCAGCCCCCAACCCGTGGCTTCGGTCCCCAACACACACAGCCGGAAGCCTCGTGATACCTCCTGCTGGTGCCGGTGGTATGGGTGGGGGGTGCTGGTGTCCCCCTGTTCCCCCTGGGCCTGCCACAGGAGTCTGAGCCCCTGGTCAAGGACAGCGTGGGCCCAGAGTTGGCCACTGTCCAGCTCTGCGTGAGCTGTGTCTCTCTCTGGGTCTGTGTCATCATCTATAAAATGGGGAAGGGGGATGTGAGGCCTGAGGCTCGACCTGCTGAGGGGACCCCCAGCTCCCAGGGCCCTGCCCAGGTGCCCTGATGGCTTGCCTGAGCCAGCTGGAGCATCTTGCTGGGCTGACCGCCACTCCGCCTCCCTCTGCCCCACCGGCATGGCACCTCCACCTTCCGGCGCAGGCAGATGCCCAGCCTGCAGCTCCCGGCACCCCTGCCCCGGCGCTGTTCCATGGATTTCCTGTGACCACAGAATCCACTCTTGGGGCAGAAGTGTGCTCACAGGCCTGGGGGTAGAGCAGGTGTGTGGAAGCGCAGGGGGAGGAAGGGCGGGGCGGGACGGCCCAGGGGTTCCACACGCAGCTGGAAGACCACTGGCCGGGGTCCCAGCCTCGGTGGCAACATCTCTCCCCAGGGGGCCGTGACCCCGCTGGCTAGCCCTTGAAACACTGGGCCTGGAGCCACGCTCCCAGCACCTCCCTACCACCGGGACAGGCACCACGTCTGCATTTCTGGCAAGGCCACAGCAACTGACAGGGGCACGCCATCTCCTAAGGGCCTGGACTCCGAGAACCAGGTCAGGGTCCAACAGGTTCCCACCTGGAGCTCCCTCTCCAACACCTGCCCCACCCTCCCCAGCCATGCAGTTGTGTGGAAGAGGCTCAGAGAGGGGCAGTCCTGGCCTCTCCCTTCCAAGTGCTCCAGAACAGAAAAGAGGACACAGACATGCCCCACCCACCCTGGAGCCCAGAAGTAGCCACGCAAACAGAACACAAGCACACAAGGCCTTGGCCCTCCATGGGTCTCATGTCACCATCTGCAAAGTGTCAGAGCTCTGGGGCTGTCACTCTCAGGCCCTGATGGACTCCTAGATGGTGGTGGCACAGGCAGCACACTGTCCTGGGAAGACAGGGGACCTCAAGCAGAGCCTCCATCTCCCCAGAGGGCAGTAATGAGGCCCACCTGCACAGCTGTTGGTAGGCAGAGTGCATTAAGGCAGGTTCGGGGCCCCAGAGCCCGTGTTCAGCACCTCCTCATCACACGGACCGGGGTCCTGGTCCACCTGACCAACGGCACCCTCCGGGGTGCACCGGCCAGGAATCATGGCTCACCATCTCCACTCCTCCGTGCCGCTAGACGGCTGGCACCGCCTGGTCACTCACAGAGACGACACAGAGAACGCTGTGGGTTGTTCTAAGGTTTCAAATGATGGCCATCAGCATCCCGGATTCGACTTCCACTTCCAGCCATCACAGAATAGCAGAGCCTACACTAACCTTCCTGCCTTAACCAGCAAACAAAACAAAACAAAACAAAACAAAAAACCCACAAAAACCAGGCCAAATCTATGAAATCCTAGCCAAAGGGATTGCAGCAAGCACAGTGCTCCTGGAGAGAAGGGAAACAATGAGATCAGCCCCGAGATTGCCTCAGCCACTGCCGAGCTGCAGCATAGGGGAGGGGCCCTGAAGGAGTCCAGCTGTCCAGGAGTCTCCCTGAATCAAGGAGGCAGGTGTGCTCAGAGCATGGTTGCCAGAATGTTCTGGATGGAATATTGGAGGAGAGAAAGGGCTGTAAAGAACGAACACCAGACCCCCATACAGGGTGTCCCCTTGAGCCTTTAGCTGGTGACTGAGCATCACATGCACGAAGGAAACCACCCAAGCTGGGACCAGACTGCTGGAAAGAGGCAGCTGGAATGGTCACTGGTGTTCACGCAGGACGCAGGAGTCATTTACACTCCCCATGGCTAGAGTGCAGAGCTCTCTAGAACTCAGGGCCTGTGCAAAGGGTCCTCAGGAGGGTTTTAACTGAGTAGTGGGCAAATAAGACCTAGACCAGAGCCCAGCAAACTTTTTCTGTAAAGGCCACATGGGAAATACTTCAGGCTTTGCAAGCCAGCATGTGGTCCATGGTCCAACTCTTACCCTGGGCTAAATCAGCTCTGGTCGCACTAATAAAACCTAAAAACACCAAAGTGAACCTCAAGATGGGAAACTAGTAATAATTTAGATGAAAAATACACTGGATGGGATGAATACCAAATTAGACACCACAGAAGAAAAAATGAGTGAACTTGAAGAAACATCAGTAGAGACGATCCCAAATGACCCATGGAAAGGGACTGATGAACCAGCATCAGTGAATGGGGGCAGGGTCCACTGAGAGGGTCTAGGATACACAAAATTGGAAGCCTTAAAAGGTACCGAGGTAGAGAAGGTGTGAAGGAGACAGAAGAATGTTTGAAAAAGTAATGCCCATAATTTTTCCACATTTAAAGAAAACTATCCATCCACAATCAGGAAAGTTCAGGGAGTTGCAAGCAGAAGAGAGAGGAAGAAAACCTCATTGAGGCACATCAAAATCCCATCATTTAAAGCCCGTGAGAAAGAGAAAATCTGAAAAGCAGCTAGAGGGGGAAAGACCATTATATAAGGAGGAGCAAAGATAAGCAGACTTCTCCGCAGAATAATCAAGAGCCGGGGAACAGGGGAGCAACAGACATCTTTAAGGCACTAAAGGCAAAAACAATTGCCCTAGAATTCTCTACCCAGGGAAAATAGCTTCCCAAACTGAAAACAAAATAAGGACTTTTTCAGACCTACAGAGGCCGAGAGAATTCATCCCCGGGCAGACCTGCACGGCAGTTATCACCAGCCCACAGCCTCCCCTCTCTCACTGGAAGGGCAGAGTTACTCTTCTACACCGCCCCCACACACCCCTGCCTCCTGGCTGCAGTGCCTCCATCTCCCATGTCCTCGCCGTGGCCCTGAACCCCTCCCCTCCCATGGTTGAAGGAGGACTAAGGAGACTAAAAGGCCTAGAAGGTTCTCCAGGCACTGGGAAGGACTCCTGGGAGCCCCTGGCCCCACCGTGGGGTGGAGGGGCATTCCTCCTCACTTCTGGCACTCTCCAAACCAGTTTGCCCATCCTCTGGGTCCCAAAGGCCTGTCCCTAAGGGAAGAGCCTGGTGGTCCTGCCTCCCAGGGACAGAGTCTGTGTAGGTCATTAATAGCTGTTGACCCAAGCCAAGGGCAGGATAACCAGGCCAGCTTTCTGGCACTCTCGAAGGTGTCCCTTTTCCAAGGACTAAGCAGAGGCAGCAGTGACCACTCCCACTGTCCAGAGAGGGAGTCCCTGTCCCAGAGCCACACGGTCACCGTCAGCTGGTGGCAGAGGCCTCCTGCTTAGGGCTCTTCGCCTGGGGGATCCTGTGTACGTTCTAGCTGACTCCACCTGCCGCCCCGCAGAGCCCACCCTGGCTCCTGAAACAAACTTCTGACCATCAGCTCTGTCCGAGGTAAATGCCCCAGGGCCTCCTGGCTCTGCCACTCCTTCCCAGGGTGGCCCAGGGCACGGCCTCAGCTTCTCTTCTCAGTCGCATGGGGGGG
>RCUC01050310.1:0-14293 GCA_003697995.1 Taxidea taxus jeffersonii | reverse complement strand
AAGAAAGAAAGAAAGAAATCCTCTATTGTTTGGTATCTCACCCCACTTTGTGTCCCAGGGAATTTCCTTGGACCCTTGAGAATGTCTTTCATGAACATTAGCCTTTCTTCTAAGCTAAGATGGGAAAGGGGTAGCACTGAGCAGCCTGGGGACTAGAATAATGTGCTGAGATTTAATGTCGTCCTTTCTTCTTCCTCCTTCACCTGCTCTATATCTGTTAGTTATATGTGATCTTTCTTCTGATATAAATGATTCCACATATGGGGCCTAGACTATTAGTTTCTTCACACTCTAAGAAGCTATGTAGCATATGGGGCAATCTTGGGTTTTGGAATCTTCTAATCTGGTTTTGCTATTGCCTTTTTTGGGGGGGTGGTTGATATTATCTTGTGACATTTATTATCTCCATGGCATTTGTCATTTAATCGTTCCACAAATCAGTATTTTTTTAATCTGTTAAAAAATTCATCCACAATTTGCTTTGAAAATTAGATAAATGAATATTACTTATCAATAACAAAAATTTCTTTGCAAAATTAGGGTTAAAAAGTAAGAGAATTGATGTAAAGTTCTTAATGAGTATCAAAGATAAATGGTAGCTTCTATTACTTTTATTGTTGTGTTGGTAATAATATTTTCTATATGTAAAAAATGATTGAAATGGGACAACAAGGTGACTCCTTTCAAAGGATTTATTTTTATGTTGGTATTTCCTGTTTTAGAATGACCAGAAAAATAAATTATTGAATCTGACAACAAAAAATAGAATTTATATACAAGCAGGATGAAAGATTCATTTGGATCCTGCTACCCAGAAGACTGAATAACTGATATGAAATATTCATTTTTTTTATAAGGAAACTTTGAGGATTACATGAGAGGACATGCCAGGGGCACACAAAGTGATCATGTGCTTTTTAAAAAATTAAAAAAAAATTTATAAACATATAATGTATTATTAGCCCCAGGGTACAGGTCTGTGAATCACCAGATTTACACACTTCACAGCACTCACCATAGCACATATCCTCCCCAGTGTCCATAACCCCACACCCTCTCCCTCCCCCCGCCCCCCAGCAACCCTGTTTGTTTTGTGAGATTGAGAGTGTCTTATGGTTTGTCTCCCTCCTGATCCCATCTTGTTTCCTTTTGTCCTTCCCTACCCCAAAACCGCCCATATTGCCTCTCAAATTCTTCATATCAGGGAGATCATATGATAATTGTCTATTTTGAATATCTAGTACATTGGTAAGAGATCCAGCTTCAAATCTACATTCTAGAGTCTGCTTCCTAACACCACTCCTGGCATATGTGCATTCTATGGGCTTTCTGGAACAAACTGTGAAATGGGGGGCTGCAGAGAGAAGGTTTGTTCTGGAGTGCTTTTGAGATATGCTTCAGTAAAAAACTGAATAAGTCATGATTAGGCAGAGGGAGAAGCTAACAATAGGGTAACAAGCGAGGTTTCAGATAGTTCTATAAGGAGCTCTGGGGTTGGGATGGGCCTTTGACATTGTCCAAATAACTCTCAGATCCCCTCCCCTCCACTGGATATCCATTAGCCTCAGGCCGCATTCTAGCAAGGGCATCATCCTCAGCTGCAAAGTTCTGTGGTTGAGGGCATTTCCCAGTATAGTGGTAGAGCGGTGAGTGGTCTCCATCTGGCTATTCTCATAAGCTGAAGATATGGGTTCCTTGAAGCCCCTGAAGAAGGAATCAGCCCATTTTCACAATATCCACTACACTAACTTGGGATCCAAAATAACTTTAAGGTATTTATTGGGGTAACTTTTTTTCCCCAAAAAACATGTTTACAAAAAGCATGGGATAAATAACTCTGATATATTAGTAGGAAAACACTTAAATTCAAAATTAGAAAAAGTAATGTGTTTCTTATACAATTACACTATATATGAATTGTTCGGCAATGTAATGCAGATCTCTGAAAGATTTTTTTTTTCCCCAAATGAGGGCCTCAATGATGTACTACACTGTAATTAACACTGAAATTCTGGGAACTACTTTATCATTTCCAGGCATTATAGTTCCAAAGCTGGGAAGTGAACACTGTACATGAGATGATTGATTTCCCATTGATTACAACAGGCTGAAGTCCCCTTCATTATGCAAATTAATAAAATTCAGACTATACAAAATATATATTAATCATTGATGATTAATTCATCCATATCTGGGTTCTGAGAGTATGGACTATGTAAGTCACACAGTTATTTTTTTTTTAACCTTTTCAATTTAGAAAGATTCCATATATCCACATTCTTCTATTTTGGTAAAAACTGTGTGAAAACCCTAAAACTTTCATAGTTTGTTATATATGTATAATTTTTGATACTTGAAATAAATAGAAGATGATTTTATTTTATGATTTTATGGACAGTACAAAAACATGTAAAAATACCGTCACATAAAACTAACTATCCTTATTTCTCTGTATTTTGAAAGTTAAAAGAAAAAAAGTGATAGAAGATTGTACTTTGTAAAAAGTGCCTCTGAAACATTTACAATTAATACCTTTCATGGCAGAGAAAAAGAAACACACTTCAGCAATATCAGCATATACTGCTAAAGTGGCCAACGGCTAGGCAGTTCTTTGAAATGTCCTGCTTTCACACTATACCTCGGGGCTTTGCATTTTCCTCTAAACTAAGTTTAATATAAAGCAAATCCCACCACAGCTGTCTTCAAACTTTCTAGTAAAATGACCCTGCACAAAGATGATCTTTGGCATTAACCCCTGTCAAAATGACAGTTCCCCAAATTGAGAAGTCAATTCTCAGGAAAAACAATAGAAAATATGGTTGGAGGTTAGGAGAAAAATAAAATGTTAAGTGTTAAATGGTACCTATCCACTGAGTAACATGTTAATTATTTTATATAACAAATCCATTTGCCAAGATAGTTATAATTTATGACGTTCAGCAGAGTATAATGTCCTCCTTCCCTAAATTTGCTTCAGTGAACTAGAACTAGAGTTATTCCTATTGTTGTTATGCATTAACAACAACAGGAATGTTATGTATTAACATGCATAATACAAACACAATCATCCTTTCTTTGTGCTTCTGGTGCCATGGACTGAAAATTTCTTGAAGAGAAGATCTGTATCTACCCATACATCTATATCAATATCTAAATATTAACAAATTATGAGACAGTGATATTGATAATTATACAATAAATAGAACTAAGGTTTTGGGGGTTTTCTGAGGTAAGAAAACTGAATTGTGCTACATAGAGCTCAGACACAAACACAAAGACATACACACATCCCTATATAAGATTGCCTGAGTTGGATTATAAATGAGAACGGTAATAAGCAAGTTTAGCAAGCAGTATCCTGGGTTTTTATTTAATCTACTCTGTACACCCTACCTGCCACACAGAGAATGGTCTTAAGAATCTAGTTTAGGAAACAGAAACAAAAGATTGAAGCAATTCGTTAGATCATCCAATTTAAAATAAAACATCATTGTTTCAATCTTTTGGCATTTTAAGTGTAATGTAATCAGCATTCTGGACGATTATTGTTATTATTAATTTCTTGTTTCTTTAATATTCTTTTCTGAGAACATCAGTACATATACTAGAATTCTGTTAGACTTTAGGTAAATTCTGTATATCGCTTACACGACTTAAAATAAATAACCGAATAGAAAAACTAATGTAATAATACAATTAAGACTAAATTTTGGTTTTAATATTTAGGAAGTAACTTATAAATTAGAAAAAAAAAATTTCCAAAACACTTGTTTTCTGTTTTTAAGTTATTTTCTTATATAATCATCAAATAGGAAGTTTATTTCTTGTATAATCATCATATAGAAAGTAACATATTTTCAAATAGAAAGTATATAATTAATCTAGCATAATGAGCATGTTCTATATATTTTGAAACAAAAATACTATGTTTCCATCTCTAACAATGTATAATCTTAACTATTTTTTGTAAGCTATCTTTATTATTGAAACATTGGTATTACATTGTCTTCTACTTTATTGTAACATTTAAAATAGTCTTACTAGAAAATAATGCAAACGTGACACAAACAGCAGGCTTCTTCCTCTGCCTGTGACTTCCTTAACTGTGAGGACTGTGGAGACTGTATTTTCCTCACTAGAACAGACATTAAGAAAGTTGACTTTTGCTTTCTTTCACAAATGAAGCCTGTTCTCCATAATCGTCTCCTTCATTAAGGACTTATTATGTATCAATTTGCTCTGTAATCTGATTAGTGTAAAAAAGGACCACAGTCATTGGGCACCCAGGTGTCACAGGCAGAAAAACCCACCGAGACTTCCCATCTGGAGGCTGCAATTCATGCATTTGTTTTTGATTGAACAAAGCCAGTCTCTGCTGGAATTCCCATTCTTTACTATGGGAATGATGAAACGATGAGTTCAAAGATCTTACTCGTAAAATTGTGTAGAATGTTTTCAACCACTCTCCCATCCTTTGGTAATATCAGAAAAGGCGCTGTAAGTTCCTGCTTCTCTGAGTCACCTGCAAAGCCTCCATCTTCCCATAAGGCAGAAAACAACCAACACCCATGTAAGGCAACAGGATTTTGTGGAGGCCTTATGGGCCAGTGAAGAGAAGTGTGTTGCTCCAGTATCATTCAACCAAATTAAAATCCTGCCTTTAAGAAAAAAAAAAAAATTCCGCCTTTTGCAACCTATCATATATCAGGAGTCAGGTGACCACTAGAATCTCTATGCTGATAAAATAGATTAATAATGCCACTTTATTTAGAGTAGGGTTAACTGAAGAACACTTAGCATTCTGCAAGGATTACTAATTACTAATAGTAGTCATGATCTTCCCCTTCCCTACTTTCAAAACTATATCTTCAATTACATTATTAAATCAAATAACTTTAATCTTACTTTTCCGAAACAACAAAGTTGTTACCCTTTTTGTACACACAGAGGAAACTTTTTTTTATAAGTTTTTATTTTAATTCCAGTTAGTTAACATACATATTAGTTTCAGGTGTACATTATAGTGATTCACCATTTCCGTACATCACCCTGTGCTCATCACAAGTGTACTCCTTGATCCCCATCATCTATCTACCCCCATTCCCCAGCCACCTCCCCTCTGGTAGCCATTAGTTTGTTCTCTAGAGTTAAGTCTGTTTCTTGGTCTGTCTTTCCCTCTGTTTCATTTCTTGAATTCCACATATGAGTGAAATCATATGGAATTCATCTTTCTCTGACTTATCTTGCTTAGTATAATGCTCTCTAACTCCATCCATATTGTTGCAAATGGCAAGACTTCATTCCTATTGTGGCCGAATAATTTTCCATAGATAGAGATATACATACACATACACACAGACACATCATTCAATCAATCAATGAACTCTTAGGCTGTTTCCATTATTTAGCTATTGCAAAAAAAAAAAAAATACTGCAATAGGGGTAGCATATATCCTTTTAAATTAGTGTTTTTGTATTCTTTGGGTAAATACCCAGTATTGTGATTTCTGGATCACAAGGTGGTTCTATTTTTAATTTTTTGAGGATCCTTCATATTGTTTTCCACAGAGGCTATACCTGTTTGCATTCCCACCAACAGTGCACAAATGTCCCTTTTTCCTCTGTATCTTCAACAACACCTGTTTTTTCCTGTGTTGTTGACTTCAGCCATTCTGACAGGTATGAAGTGATATCTCATTATAGTTTTGATTTGCATTTATCTAATGATAAGTGATGATGAATACCTTTTCATGTCATTTATCTATTGGCCATCTGTGTATCTTCTTTGGAGAAAGGTCTGTTCATGTCTTCTGCCCATTTAACTGGATTTTTTGTTTTATATGTTCTTTGTATATTTTGAATACTACCATTTTTTTAAAATACCAAACTTTTATTGAGATATGTTATTTGCAAATATCTTATTCTATAAACTGCCTTTTAGGTTTGTTGATTGTTTCCTTCACTGTGCAGAAATTTTTATTTTGATGCAGTCCCAATAGTTTATTTTTTGCTTTTATTTCCCTTACCCCAGGAGACATATCCAGGAAAAATTTTCTACAGCCCATGTCAAAGAGGTTACTGCCTATGTTCTCTTCCAGGATTTTTATGATTTTAGGTCTCACATTTAGGTCTTTCATCCATTTTGAATCTATTTTTGTGTGTGGTGTAAGAAAATGGTCCAGTTTCATTCTTTTGCAGGTTGCTGTCCAATAGCGGAAACATCTTATAGTAGGTAAAGGTGTATGTTTCTCTTCCTTTCCCTCAAAACTTATGCTGACACAGAAGATGAAGGCATACCCAGCGTAATATTAACTCATAGATCACTTCTACATAGAGTCAAGCTAAATATGCAGCATTTATTTAAAAAGAAAGCATACTTTTGTACTTTGCTGATGCTATATGGGTACTGAAAGCTAACATTTCCTAGCCTTTTCCTGTTATGTCATAGTAGATTGTAATTTCCAAGAGGACAGGGACTTTGTCTTTTCATAAATTGCTTAGCACCTGATGCCCAGAGCAGTGACTCATCAATAATTACATGTTGTCAGAAGTGAGAACTATAAGAAGCGCTGTCTTACTATTCCTTTTTCTTAGTGAAGTGTACGGCATGTATCCAATAAATAGTATTATTTGGCTCTTATTATTCCTAGACATTTTCCATTTATCTCAGTTGTTTCATCTACAAAAAGAGTATAATTATATTTACCTCAGAGCAGTATTGTGAGAGATAAAATAGTCAATATAGGCAAAGTTTTCCAAACTTTAAAACTATGACTAGCACAAAATATGCACTATATAATATAATTATTTTATTATTTTATCATTTCTCTATGTCATTAGGATTAACAGTAATTTTTTTCTCAAAAAATTTCCTCAAAGTTTTTTCTTCTCAAATTTTATTTTATTTTATTTCATTTTATTTTTTTGAAAATCTACTGCTTCTTGGTTCACAATATACTAGACCTCCCTTAACTTTACGTACTGGTGTGGGTGTTAACAGCACCATTATTTTCCTTTGGAGACTCCAAATCTTCCCTTATACTCTGAGTGAGTTTGGAGTCTTATTTCATCCACGACTGTAAAGATACATGAGCCAGGTCTGGATGGAGCAAATTACTTCTATGAGTTTTGCCAGTTTGGGGGGAGATGATTTGTTCTATTTGGAATCCGCTTTTAAATTTGTGAGGCAATCTTTCTGTCTCTTAGTGTAGGAAGCTTCTGAGCCTAACAAAGAAGGAGGCAACATAAATGCAAAGCTGAGAGATACAGAGGTAGGGATCTGGTAACTCCATCTGATTATCTAAAGCCATGTGAACTCCAATGAATATCATTGTTTTATTTTACCTCAGCATCAGCAAACTTTTTCTGTAAAGGGCTAGTTGGTTAATATTTTACACTTTATGTACTATAGGGCTTCAGGTGCCACTATTCGACTCTGATGTTGGGCATAGCTATGTTTCAATTAAACCTGGTGTACAAAAACAGGTGTGGGGTAAATCTGGCCCATAGAACATAGTTTATCTATTCCTGCCTCTTCCTGACCAAGTCAAGAGTTTTAGCTGGCCACCAAAGTTGTTTTAACTAATACTCCTTATGCCAGACAATGGATTAGCAGAGTTTGGAGCCAGAAAACTGAAAATTACTACTTATACCTCTTCCCTCATTTCTCTCAATAATAAATCAATAAGGGCCAGAGAATGCATGACTCTCAAATGTTTTCCTAATCTATTAATTTTCCAAACTCACCTCTCACTTGTCTTTTAAAATCATCATTATCTCCTGCTTATAGTTCTACAAAAACTTTTTACATATTTTTCTGTGTCCAAGATTGACTTTTCCAAATATTTTTCAAATTAAACATCCTGTGATATTTCTATAATGTATATGTTGGCATATCAAGTTCATATCCAAGTGACCTTCTCTGAACCTTTGACTTGGTTTATATCTCCTGTCATAAAACACCCATTATTTGATCTTGTTTGTTGTTGTTGCTAGAATGTAAATTTCATGAGAGCTAAATCTTTTTTGTTGTTGTTGCTAGAATGTAAATTTCATGAGAGCTAAAGTAATTTTCTCGTTCATGGCTTTGCTCATTTACCTACATATTCACCTGTTATAAAATGGACATTCAATATATATTTCTGAAGAGAAAAGTAAATTCATCAGAGAAACTAAAGACTAAAATAATGCATATTTTTCTTAAAGACCAACTTCAATAATATACAGCTTCTGGTTTATAAAACAAGTAAGGTCTATAAATACATATTTACTATTGCACAGTAAACTCTTAGTTTTCTACTGGGCCAACATTACCAAAATTTCATTAGAATAAAAACAACAAGAGTAATTTTCTTAAAAAATGTTTATTTCAAGTACCTAATTTTCCAATTGTCTCTCTATTCCCCTTGCCTTTCAAAACTGACTTATTCAATGTCCAGTTTGAGTCTAGATTCTTTTTTTTTTTTTAAGATTTTATTTATTTATTTGACAGACAAAGATCACACAAGCAGGCAGAGAGGCAGACAGAGAGGGGAGGGGAGAAGCAGGCTCCCTGCTGAGCAGAGAGCCCAATGCTGGACTCAATCCCAGGACCCTGGGATCATGACCAGAGCCGAAGGCAGCGGCTTAACCCACTGAGCCACCCAGGCATCCCTTGAGTCTAGATTCTTATTATCTTTCTATTAAGTGCTTAGAAGTATATTCTGTTACTTATAATATTTATTTTCTGTATCACACATTTGTATACTTTGTATTATACATACATTTATATTGATTTATATTGTTACAATCTCTCCTTGCATTCATCTATTTCTTAGATGTCCTTGGACAATGAATATTGCCAGAAACTAAAGAACATATTTTACGCTTTTTTTGAAATTACTAATTTCAGTACAGAGCAATGTACATAGACGATATTCACCAAATTCCTCCTAACTGAGTATATTGCAAGGGAAACAAAAAATGGATGATCATAAAATTACATCTGGAAGGAGCACCATGCCCAGAAAATCATCTAATGACTGCACACAGAATTTTTGCTAGCATTATGATGAAGGAAACAAGTGTATTACAAAAACATAAAGCACAGCAGATGGCTGGTTTATACTTCACATCACTCACTTGGTATCTTGGTGTAAAGAAATAATTTCATGATAAACTAATAATACTCTTCACTTCTTTGATCTTTAAACTGGTTTAGTGATATGAATTACAGGCAGAGTATTGAGGTTCTTCTACATCATAAGAATATTTTGTTAAAAAATATTTAGCTACATTAAAATCTCAAGATATAAATAGAATATGAAAGCCTCATTCAGGAAAAAAAAAAACAGTATAGAAATATAATTGACCAAATGCTCAAAGCCAATAAAATAACATTTTCAAAGCCTTTTTAAAATCACATAGTCTAAAAACATCAAAACTGACTCCAGAAAAAAAAATCAATCCTAAAATTCTAAGACAAATGAATGAATTCAATGAGAAGTTTAACAAAGAATTATCCCTAATGAAGTCTCAGTGCCCAAAGTTTATATTTTAGAAAGTAAGAGAAAAAACACATAATTGCCTTAATATATAAATTGATCCAAAACAAAAAGGAACACAGGACAAATAACTAAAAATTAGTTTTTATAAAGCTAACATTAACTTCAAAAAATGCATGAGCCTGGGGCACCTGCGTGGCTCAGTTGGTTAAGTGGCTGACTCTTTTAAATAAATAAATAAATAAATAAATAAATAATTATATTAACAAATAATGTATTATTTGCCCCATGGGTACGGGTCTGTGAATCATCAGGTTTACACATTTCACAGCACTCACCATAGCACATAACCTCCCCAATGTCCCTTACCCAGTCACCTATCTCTCCCCACCACCTCCCCAGCAACCCTTAGTTTGTTCCCTGAAATTGAGCCTCTTATGGTTTGTCTCCCTCCTGATCTCATCTTGCTTCATTTTTTCCCTCCCTACCCTCCAGGAACTCCTGCCCTGCCTCTCAAATTCCTCATATCAGAGAGATCACATGATAATTGTCTTTTACTGATTGCCTTATTTAAGTGGCTGGTTCTTGATTACCATTCAGGTCATAATCTCAGGATGGTGAGATTAAGCCCCATGTTGGACTGTGTGCTGGGTGTGGAGCCTGCTCATGATTCTCCCTCTGTCCCTCCCCCCATCAAAAAAAAAAAAAAATGCATGTGCCTAAGCACATTCATGCACATATACAGCAAATTAACATCATTTAAAAGTATGGATGCAGAGCGTATTATGCTTAGCGAAATAAGTCAACTGAAGAAAGACAACTATCACATGATCTCCCTGATATGAGGAAGTGGAGATGCAACGGGGATGGGGGTTAAGGTGGTAGGAAAAGAAAAAAATGAAACAAGATGGGATCGGGAGGGAGACAAACCAAAAGAGACTCTTAATGTCATAAAACAAACTGAGGGGGGTGGTGGGGGGAGAGGGGTTGGGAGAGGGTGGTGGGGTTACATTACATGTTTAAATAAAAAAGCTTAAATTAAAAAAATAAGAAAAAAGTATGGATGCAGAAAATTTAATAACAAAAAAACAACAGAAATTAAAATCGACAAGTGATCTCAGGAAATCATGTTGTATGATCCAATAATGAAAAACAATAATGATAATGATTTAAAAATATGATCACATTACTGAGGGAAATTGTTAAATATCTGGACATATGTATTCAGGTGTAACTGGTATGAATATAATCAAATAATGTGAATGTACTGATTTGAAAGACCAAATTTAACAAAATCTAAACTATAATACTTAGTCTCATTCTTCTCCTCCATTACTTAACTTTTCTGTTCCAGAATTAATATTTTGGTTTGAATTAACATTATTATCATATATTTAGGTAAATATCATAAGCTTAGTAAACATAAAGAAGGATCATGAGCTTGGTAAAATATTATACTCTTTTCATAGGTTTCTTTGCGGTTGCCACCCCCATTCCATCTAGTCTTATGGATAAACTTTAGAAACAGGTTATCTGGTTCCAAAAAATACCTTAGAGGAATCTGACTGATATTTCTTTGAATTAATAGCATAGTCTGAGAAGAATTTAAGTATTTAAATATTGAATTTGCTATGCATTAAATGTAATTATTTTAATTTTTGCTTCTCTTATGTAGTCTAGTAATCATTAACAGATTATTCCTATATATTTCTTGTTAAATTTATTTTCAGTTAATATGTATGTAGACACATATTTCCTACTATAAAATAATTTCTTATATACCTTTAATATCACTATGATAATGTATAAGAAAAATATTTTATCATTGCTGATCTTGTAATTTGCCACCTTTATACTTTATTCATTCCTTTATTTTAAAAGATTTTATTTGTTTATTTGACAGAGAGAAAGACAGTGAGAGCAGGAACACAAGCAGGGGGAGTGGGAGAGGGAGAAGCAGGCTTCCCACTGAGCTGGGAGTCCAGTGTGAGGCTCAATGGATCCCAGGACTTTGGGATCATGACCTGAGCCTAAGGCAGAAGCTTAATGACTAAGCCACCCAGGCACCCCATACCTTATCTATTCTTAATAGCTTAAATAATTACTCTGACTGCTGAGTGAGAACCTTGACCTTCTCTAATATCTGCACTTTGGTGTACATTTTAGTTTTATTTCCCTTATTTAATTGGCAATTATATTAAATTTAACATTCAATAATAGTTATGGTAACTGGCATCCTAATCTCTCTCTACATATATATTTAATTTAAAGGTACCCTTTTAATATTTTGCTATAAACGCAACTACAGTATGTTTCTCATAGATGTAGTCTACCAAAACAAAGACTTTATTTCTATTTAATAGTTGTTAAAAATTATTATTAACTTTCATTTGGAATAAATATTTAATTTTAACATTGTTTCATATAATGAAGGTAACCAAATAGTTCTTCTGTTTTCATAATTTAATAAATTGAAATGTACTTATTGGTTTCTTAATGTTGAACCATTTTTTGTTTCTAAAATAAATATTTTATTTATATACAATATAAAGCTTTCTTTTCTTTAAAATTTTCATTTTGATATAATTTCAGACTTCCAGAAGAGTTGTCATAATAGTATTAATAATTACTGTAAACTGAAACTTCCCTATAATTGCCTTATTGGTGCCTCCTTATAATAAGATGCATAGTATCCCTTTATCCCCAGGTATATTTCAGTGTGTGTCTCTCAAAAGTGTGTTTTTTAACCTCTCAGATTTCTACAGAACCCATCAGTTGAAGGAAAACACACACACAAACACAAACATTTAGAAATATACTTAATAATATTTTGAACTGAATAATAGTAATACTACCCTATATCAAAACTTGTGGGAAATGTATAGCTTTTTAGAGATTTATAAAATAAAAGATTATAATTTGCATACTTATATTACAGAAAAGAGGTACAAAATCAATGATTTAAGCATTCACAAGAGGGTACACAGACAGGAATACATTATAGCTGAAGTATAAAAGGAAGAATGGCAACAATAAAAATAGAAGTAGAAAATAAAGACAGAAAGAATACAAAAATTTCAAATTTAAGTTTTGAAAAGGTGAATATATGTGTTTAACACATAGTAAAGTTGGAAAAAAAGAAAAACACAGAATACCAATATCAGAATTTAAAGTGACATTTGTACTGACTGTGCAGAGTATGTTGTTTATTTTCCAGACAGCTGTTCTTCTAGATACCTTGTTTTTATTGATTTCTAACCTAACACGCTTGTGATCAGAGAATCTACTATAATTTCAAATCTTGCAAATTTATTGAGACTTGATTTATGGCTCATGGTAATATTCTATGTTGGTGAAAGCTTCATAAGTATTTTAAAAATGTGTATTTTGGAGCTATTTGATTATAAACGTCACACACTTATTTTTGCTTTGTTTTATTTTCAATTGGCCTATATCCTTGCTGGTATCTTGGGGTATTCGTTGTATCAAATAATATTAGAAGGGTGTTAAATTCTCCTTCAGTTGTAGATTTGTCTGTTTGTTCTCTTTAGTTGTATCAAATTTTATTGAATGTATTTTGAAGTTATATTTTTAAAAGCATACACAATGGATATTGCTTTGTCCTCTGGATGAATTGTTTCTTTATCATTATGGAATTTTCTTTTTTATCCCTGGTAGTGCTTTTTCCTCTGAAGTCTACTTTGGCTGATATTCACATCAGATTTCTTATGCTTTTATTTCTTCAGGTCTTCTCCTTCTGATCAAATGGAGTAATAAGGGCTAGATTTACACTTTTGTCTTCAACAACTAAAAAATAAGTTAAATAAAATATACCTGTAATGGTTTTCAAACATTAAACATTTGTAATGACAGGGCAGTGACCCCTGAAAGAGGGGAAGCAGAAGATCTGAACCCCATGGTTAATTTGTCTTTCTGGTTTTTCTGGCACTAGGATAATTTTCCTAAGTCTGGATTAATGGAAGTGTATTCACAAAGGCAAACTATTAGAACGCATTGCAGAGAGATTAAATTTTTCTATATGAGAAACATACCAAAATGAATGAAGTTTTTGAAAAATTAGTAGAAATCAAATAATTTATAGCAAAGGGTAAATATCTATTGATTATAAATAGCTCTTTAATTCATTCAACAAACATTTAATTAGTGTGTTCCATTTTCACTAAAGGCAGAGGAAGAATATTGAAGAAAATGACCTTTATCATCTAGGAAAGTGTGAATACGAACCTATTGATCAGAATACACTGATACAGCAATATAGAAAAGGACAAAGGATAATTAACTCACAAAATAAATATAATTATGTGAAATATTTCAAAGTAGCCAGTAATCAAAATGCTCACTTCTGCTGCCTAACATTCTATCAACTAAAAATAACAACCATGTTCTTTAGCTCATGTTTCTGAGGATCAGCTGAACCATTCTTCTGATCTGGGTTGGTCTGAGCGATCTCTAGGGCTCTTTCATCGGTAATTGGCTAGCAGATTGGCTGGAGGCTGGATAATTCTCAACAGCCTCACATACATGTCTGGCAGTTGGCCAGGTATCCACTGGGCTGCCTCAGTTTTCTATATGGTCTTTCGTCTTCCAGAAGGTTAAATTAAGCTTTTTGTTATGGTGGCCTTAGGGATTCAAGGACACCAACAGAATTAGTTGCAGTCTTGTCAAGACTGCTTGCATCATTTTGCCTAATGCTGCACGGGCCAAAGCAAGTCATGTGACCAAAACAGATTCAGGAGGTAGAGAAATACCTTCTATTTTTTGATGGGAGGACATGCAACTTCATATTACAG
>RCUC01050306.1:0-11197 GCA_003697995.1 Taxidea taxus jeffersonii | reverse complement strand
GACATATCCTAGAAACAAAGGGGCAATTTATGGAACTTAAAAAAAAAATACATTCACTGATGTTCCCTTTGTCTCAATGGTTAAGTAGCTTGTAGAAATAGCTGCAGTACTACTTTTAATATCACATTTAAGAAGGGAAAAGGAAACAAGACAAGATAAGAAAATATATTTTTAAATGTATTTTTCAAAAAGCAAGGATTATTGTTTTAATGAGAGCATATAAACTTGAATAACAGTTTTTCTCTAAGCACCTAAAATTGGCAGATAGTGTGGATAAAAGAAAATAAATTAAAAACTTCAGTGACCAAGTGAACCATTAGTATATTTTGGAGAAAATTATATTCTATTTCATGGGAAGTTTAACCCAATATAATACCACTTACAATGAATATTTTATTGAAATCATCAAGTTCCATTTATAATGTGATATTGTTGGACTCACTTATTATGTAGCAAGTATGTGAGTGGACTTTTCAAAACTAAATTTATTATCAACATCGCTTAAACTGGAAGGAACAGAATGCATCCCTCAGTCCCTGTTTATGGAACAGTAACACAGAAAATTACAGAAAAATATCAATTCTCTTGTTCACTGAGCAGAATTAGAAGAGTAGCTCTTGTGTGTAAAGTTGCTCATTAATAGCAATAGAAATAACTTTCATTTATAATACTTGCTTTATTCAGAAAATTCTAAGTATTGCACGTACATTACCTGTTTTCAGTTTTTATGACAACCATAAGACTTACTTATAGACTTGGTTCCATGAGGAACCAAGCCAGTGCTGTGCTGAACCAGGGAGAGGTTTTTGTGAAATTTCAGGAAATTTGCAAGTTATTGTTAAACATGGCCATTAATTAAAATTAACTTATGTAAGCTTACAATTACATAAATTATATTAAAAACAAGGTAATAAATACTTAGAACTCATCATGCTTTAAATATTTCATTATATTTTACTATTATCTATGTACTTAAGGTCATTCACATTTATGGTTCATGTATGTATATGAATGGAATTCTATGCGATTGTGTGCTATTATGTATGTCTTCCCAACTCTGTATTCAGTGATGCCATACTATGCAGGTGGCTTGAAATCAACCACAGTGGGACTGTTTATACCATGGAATTGGATCTCCCACCCCAAGACTCAGGTATTCAACAATTACTAGTCTACCACTATTTGAGACATGTTGTTCTGACTTCAAGGCACATTGTGCAGTAAGCTACGCTGTCTCCTTTTGAATGGTCTGAAGCATGGGTTTTCTTTATGGTCTCTGCTGGCTTTGGGAGAGGGATTTGGCCATGTGTATAAGCTTTTTCTGGAGAGATAGTCTGTAGCTTCTATTAGATTTTCGGAGACTCCCTAACCTAAAAGAAACTTTATAAAAAAATGATAAAAAGCCATTTATATAGGAGAAAATACTATTACTTCTGCAAGCATTCTTTTTCTCTGAAGTAGAGAGATCAACTAGCCTGTAGTAGATATGATTAAGGATTTTCCCCTCATAATGTGTTCCTGAAAACGTCCCTTATGTACCTATGTTACTTAGTGAAACCTTCTTCATTTATTTTTCCCTTGCTGTTTCCCCTTTTAAAAAGTTTCCAGATTTAGCAAAAAGTATCCCAATAGCATTAAATACAATCAAATACTTAGGAATAAATTTAACTAAGGAAGTAAAATATCTATACACCAAAAACCATAAGACATTGATGAGAGAAACTGAAGAAGACACAAATGTAAAGATGTTCCATATTTATGGATTAGAAGAAGTAATATGTTAAAAAGTTCATACCACCCAAAACCATGTGCACATTCAATGCAACCCCTGTGAAAATTCCAATGGAATTTTTCACAGAAATAGAAAATAATATTCATAAAATTCATATAGAACCATAAAAGACCTCAATCAGCCAAAGCAGTCTTGAGAAAGAACAAAGGTGGAGGCATCACACTTTTTAGTTTCACGCTACATTACAAAGTCATAGTAATCAAAAACCGCATGGTACTGGCACAAAAACAGACAAAGAAGCAAGCTGAACAAGATAGCCTAGAAATAAGCCTTTGCATATACAGCCAACTAATATTGATAAGGGAACCAAGAATTTCCAGTGGGGGGTCTTTAAGAAACTAAAAATAGATCCGAATAATAGGAGTATATATCTGAAGGAAATGAAATCCCGATCCCGAAGAGAGAACCGCAGCTCATGTTCACGGCAGCATTACTTTCAAGAGCTGAGACTTGGAAATAAGTAAGGATCTGTTGATGGACGATTGGAAAGGATGTAAGATTATTCACACACACACACACACACACACACACACAATGGACTGTTACTCAGTCGTAAAAAAGAAGGAAACCCTGCCATTTGCCACAACATGAATAGACCTTGAGGGAATTGTGCTAAGTGAAGGAATTCAGACAAGAAATGGCAAATGTTTTATGATCTCATTGATACATGGAATCCAAAAATATTTAACTCATGGAAACAGTAGAATTGTGGTTTCTGAACAGAATGGGGTGGGGGAAATGAGGTGATGTTGGTCAAAGAGCACAAACTTTCAGTTATAAGATGAGTAATTTCTGGGGACTTAATATGCAGTGTGGTGACTATTGTTCACAATACTATCTGCATATTTGAAAGTCTGTGAGAGTACAACTTTGGTGTTCTCACCGTAAAAACAACAACAAAGATAATTATATGAAGTAAAGGATGTGTTAACTAACTTTACTGTGCTAAAGCATTTCATAAACTATGTACATAACTAATAAATAATATTTGGTACATATTTATTCTAAACATTATTTTTTAGCTGAAAATCATATTTAAGTAGGCACCTTGGATTTTACCTGACTACTCTACTTTTAAAGATCTTCTTTCCTCATTCTTCCATCTTCTTTTTCTTCTCATTCAGAAATCTACTGGATTCATGAACCACAGCTTGACTTCTATATTAATTATGTGAGTAAGAATTACTTATGTCTGAATTCATTCCCAGTTTCATTGCTTTCAAATTATTTAACTTCTCCAGGTCTCAGTTTTCTTGTCTGTAACACAGGCCTTCTTAGGAGTGCTAACAAGAGTAAATCAGGTAACATATTTAACAATTACTGTAGTGCCTGCGGTTAGTAAGCCTGCAATATATACCAGTCATGACGATGATGATATGCTCATCATGTTTTCATTGTCATAAAGTTGTAGTCCTCTGGATTACAACTGGCCACATGCCACCCAACATTTCTCAGCACCCAACATGTCTCACAAATGCATTTCCTTTCTCACCTTATTTACCTTTTCTGGAATGAATCATCAAACTTATATAACTATTCCCATATATCACGATCAAAAGAACCCCAAACCTCCATTGGATTTTATTTTCTGTTTTTTTTTTTATGTTTTTAATTGACATATAACATTATATAAGTTTAAGGTGTTCAATGTGATAACTTGATATACTTACATATTGTAAAATGATTACCCAGAATTGTTAGTTAACACCTCCATCTTACATAATTATCATCTTTTTTTGTGGTGAGAACATTTAAGATCTACTCTCTTAGTGACTTTTGACTCTTCTATTAAAGTACTATTAATTATAGTCACCATGCTATAACTACAACATGCATATTAGATCCTCCTGGCTTTTACACTGGTGTGGTATGAACATGCTCATTTATGCTGAGGATTAGAGCCAACTCAACCATAATTTTGCTAACATTGACCAGAGAGCTGACTAGTAAGGAAGATAATAATGACAATTTATGGAGTCTGAATTCTGCCAAAAGCTAAGTTAGGGTCTTTTGCTTATGTTTTTCATTTAATCCTCATAATAATCTATAGGTATTAACATTGACATCTTATAGATAAGGGCAAAGGTGACCTTAGAGGTAAAAGAAGCAAAAAATGGGAATAACTTTGGACTTGAATATTGGTAGACAATTCTCCACACTTAGGTAATTATAACTTAGAGTGGTATAGGTGTTCTTGAGGTTTTTATTTTTCTCCAAGGATATTCATACACAATCTCATTTATCCTTACAACCATCCTGTAACTTGGAAAAACTAATTATTGTAAAAGTAACTATTTTCTCCCTTATATAAGTAATGAGATTGAGAACTGGGAGATTAAGTGTATTGTCCAGAATTATGCAGTAATTAGAGTTATCGCTAGAACTGAACCCCATGATTGAATACCCTCAGTTTTTCCTAATGCACCAGCAAGAGCAAGTAGCTTTCATCACACATGAAAATGCTGGTCAGTTGGTATTGGCTACCCAAGCACTATGTTAATAAGACCACGGAGATTTTTTTCTAGGTTCAATAGAAAAGAATGCCATAATAAGTTAGTGATATCTACCATGGACATGAGAGGTAGGGACAACAATGATGACCTGAGAGGAAGGTATTGAATAGGCTAGTTGAGGAAAGTGTGAGATGCCCAAATAAACAATAAGTTACCAAACTTCAAAGTGAGCAATCCCCGGAATATCTAAGGATTCTTTATTGAGAACCCAAGAGTGAAAATTCTGTGTCATTTAATTGCCCAAAAGAACAAAAGAATGAATTAGTTTAGTCCAGACAGCATTGGCCTCTTCTCCACTACCATATGTCTCCGTTATATAGTATTTCATGGAACCCCAAAGTATAACTGGGAAAATGCAAAAGTCCTGGAGTCCAGGCCATTCTGAACTTCATCCCTGGAAACTTCAAGTGACCAGAGCACAGGTTAAACATTACAGATCTAAGACACTTTTACCTAAAACTACCTGGACGATGAGTAATTTTACCTTTGGAAAAGTCAATGAATCCAGCCAGGTATTAATTACCTTCTCTATATCCATGGAAATAATACACTTATTGTGGGAAAACCACAGGATAGGAAATCAAGGTACTACATTCTGGTTGTAACCTAATGTGTGAATGCAGTTAAGTTCCTTCATGACTCCACTGTTTCTTTCCTTTACCTGTGAATTGAAAGACTGCGATAGTTATTTCATTGACTTCTTTATCAAAGACTTACAATGTTGAAGTATAACAAGCCAGCATAGATCAAGGACCTCTTTTTAAACTCTAATGTTGTAGGAGTGCCTGGGTGCCTCAGTCTGTTAAGCATCTGCCTTCAGCTCAGGTCATAATCCCAGGGTCCTGGAATTGAGCTCCACATCAGGGAGTCTGCTTGTCCCTCTCTCTTAGCCCCTGCCCACCACCCCACACTGCTTGATTTCTCTCTCTATGTCAAATAAATGAAACTTACAAAAATTTAAAAATTAAAAAAATAAACTCTAATATTCTAGGAATCAGAGCCTATGTATGAACATTGTTGGAGCCACAAATATTATTTGCCCCTAATTTTCCCTCAGTTTTCTATTTGATGTGCTTTATACACTTTTCTCTTCTTCACAAAAAATAACATTTTCTGATGGTGTCCAGTTTGACTTCTAGGAATAATTTGTCATTGACAAATTTTGTATGATTAATATGTTTGTTAAAAGCTTTTTATTTTTTATTTTTTAATTTTTTAAACTTATCTTAAGTATTTTTTTGAAAGATTTTGTTTATTTATTTGACAGACAGAGATCACAAGTAGGCAGAGAGGCAGGCAGAGAGAGAGGAAGAAGCAGGCTCCCCGCTGAGCAGAGAGCCCGATGCGGGGCTCCATCCCAGGACCCTGGGATCATGACCTGAGCCGAAGGCAGAGGTTTAACCCACTGAGCCACCCCGGCGCCTCTGTTAAAAGCTTTTTAAACCTCTGTTGGACAAGTCAATCTGCTACTTGCAGGCACATAAAGAATATACTAATACACAGACATACATGGTCATATATATATATACACATATAAAGAGCTCCTTGGAGACAAAGGTTATATTTATAATTCCATATATGATAGCATCTAACAAACACTGTCACATATTAAGTAATTGGTAAATGTGTTTTAATTGAATGGGATGAAATATGTAGTATATGTATACATATGTGTATATATATATATACATACCTACATATATATATATACAGTCTCTGTATATTCAATCCTCAAACATTTTTGTGCCTTCAAACACAGGACTCAAAGACACACATAAAACAGGTAGTATAGCACAGTGATTAAAAGGATGTGATTTAATATCAGAAAGACCAAGACTCAGATACCTGCTTTATATCTATGTGGTCTTGGATAGTTTTCTCAATTTTAAAATGAGGAAAGTAAGATAATACCCACATCATGCTGTTTTTTTGATCTTTAAAGGAGATAAAATATGTATTTTACCTAGATAGTACTTTGCACAAAATAAATATCCAGTAAATATTAGCTCTATTATAATTAATAATCAAAACCATTAATCTTAATGCTGTCATTACTCAAAAAAGTGGATTTTTGGAAGTTCTCCAAATAATCCTTTAAAGGAAAGTAAAAAAAAAATATGTTCAAAGACTTTTTGTGTGTAATTTGCATATCATGCCAAATTTGTAATATATATCTCATTAAATTCTCAAAATCATCTTGTGAGGTAGCTGTTATTTTCATTTTACAGAGAAATTATGAAACTTACTCAAAGTCAAACAGCTGATAACTCACTGTTGCAATATTCAAACACAAGTCTGTACTAAACTATGATATGTCAAGTTCTGCACTAAATATAAAATCTGATGTTTATTCCATGACCGAAGAATTTAATACTGCTGATGAGTGTACATCTTGAATTATTTAAAAAGTAGAAGCAATAATCTCAAATGTTTTCCCATGAATGTGTTGTGAAAGTGAAATAAAAAAGAAGTAGGGGGAAGCAACCCTAGGAAGATTTACCACGATCATACAATCAGCAGACTACTAATACAGATTCTTCCAATATTTTAATTATAAACATGGTCCCTCTTTCCATATGCCTCCCTACAAATTAAGTCTTTAGAAATGACTTAATTCCTTCAAGTTGTATAATACAAATTGCATCTAACATGTATGAGGCAACTGTGTATATATATATATACATATATATGTATATATATATAATTAAAAAAATTGAGAATGCATAGCAGTATCTCTACCTTGAAGTTCATACAGGAGAGTCACAATAGCTTCTCCAAGTATGTGTTGTTGATTTTGTTCATTCATTTAACAAATGTTTATTGAGCATCAAATGTATGACTGTTATAGTTACAAGTGGTAGGTTATACTAATGAGAAAATAAGCAAAACTCCTGCTCTTGTGGAACTTAAATTCTAGTGGGAGAAACACTAAATCAATCAGTCAATAAAGGTATAAGATACAACATGTTACAAGAGGAAAAATAAAGCTGGGTAAAGGGCTAGAGTTTTGGAAGAACAGTAGTTAATAATTTACAATGTGTAGGCAGGGAAATCTCTCTGATGGGGAGATCTTTGAACAAAATCTTGAAAGTGAAGGAGTGAGGCATACTGAAATCGAGGGGAAGAACATGGAGGGCGGAGGGAAAGGCAAGAGCAAAGACTGTGTGTGACAGCAGCACGCTAGGTGTCCAAAGCACAGAGAAGGCCAAAGTGATCAGAACAGAGCAGATGATGAGCGAATTTAAAAGTATGCCCTTTTAAGACACCAGCTTTAAAATATATCATGATCTGGGACGCCTGGGTGGCTCAGTTGGTTGAGCGGCTGCCTTCGGCTCAGGTCATGATCCCCGCGTCCTGGGATCGAGTCCCACATCGGGCTCCTTGCTCGGCAGGGAGCCTGCTTCTCCCTCTGCCTCTGCCTGCCTCTCTGTCTGCCTGTGCTCGCTCGTTCTCTAACAAAAAAAAACTATATATATATATATATATATATATATATAATGATCTGTTAGTACCCTTATGAAAGAGTGAATCCAGAAGGTGAAGACATTTCAGAAGATCTTTGCTCCCATCAGGCCTTGTCTCCATCGCCACCGTGTCATGACAGAGCCTGAAGTAGTGATGAAAGTCTGGCCATCCAAAGTCATTATCTGGCACTTAATTGGCAAGCAATGATGGCTGTATTTTGGTTATAATGCTGTAATTTAAATATTTTTACAATTTTAGGCAATAATCCTGAATGATTATACATTTTGTGAATGAGACCTTATGCTTCAATTGTATGTGGCAGAAAAAATTATAATGTCATTGGGAAGTTTTAAGACAGGACTTAGACTGATATTTGAGGTGGTTTACAGTCGCCTTAGTGGTCTTAGAGATGCATTCCATCTCTCCACTGCGCATTTCAGTCAATGGCCAACTCATCCTACAACTTCTAAAACACGGAGTAAAATATTATCTTTGCTGACCGTCCGTGACTGAGGTGTCAACCTCTTAATTCATGGGAGAGGTTTTTGTTTTTTTCAATTAAGATAGTTCCACAAATAACAAACTCACCAATGTGATAATATTTCTTGCCTTCTTCTCCTCAACACTTGCTAATTTTAGCATCAGTGTCCTTTGAAAAACATTATGCATTAGGTCTTTTCTTACTGAGGAAAATGAAGATTCTGGAAAGAATTGAATTTTACAATATTCTTTGTCAAATATTGGTTTTTCTTTCATGATTTTCTTATTCTTAGGATCTATGTCATATGTCTTATTATTAAATCATTGTTTTAATTGCCAAATTAGTATACATTTACAAATGATGATTGCGCTCAAGGAACAGCGAAAACCACTTAGCAGTCATGGGGTCAATTTATCATAATACAAGCATCTTTTTGACCATGAGGTGACTCCTTGTCTGCTCAATTCTGACCACCTGCCTTATGAAAGAATGAAAGGCACCAGCAGAAAACAGATCAGATGGCAGAATTTGGGAAAAAGCCAGTTTGCAGAATGTGAGATTCTACTGAATATATTATCAAAAGGTCCCATATTGAACTTTTTTTGAGCACAGAAATGAGATAGTGGTACCTAACTGCTGCAACTTGGTTCAAGTTCAACCACTGGTTATTATTTCAGTGAAATTGTGTAAACCTTGTGTGTGTGTGTGTGTAGTGGACAATCTTACTTCGAGTTTATTCAGAAAATCCAAAGAAATTCAGATATCAGAAATTCAGAATTTGCTGAGTTTCCCACAAGTGTTAGGTTAAAGTCACAAAATACTTGAAGTCCATTATGTCAGTCAACCCCGACCCCACCCCTCAGGTTCCTCAGTGATGATTTTTATGTGGCTTCATAAAATGAAAACCTTGCTAATAGTCACATTCTACAGAATCAAATTTTAAGAGCTATAGGAGACTAAGCTGGACATAAGAGTTTTTATAAAAAGTTTTTCTTAGATGAAACTATTAGATTATTTCTAGGAGAGGTAAAGAACTTAGTTTCCCATTTGTTTAAATGGGGTTGAAGGGAAGGGGAATTTTTTGACATTCATTCGGAATTTAAATGTACCAAGGAGGGCTGTAAAGTGCATTTTATTGAAGCTCATTTAGATTGGAAGCAGAGGAACATCTGTAACTACTCTGAAGGGGACTCTGGAAGAACTTTTTATGAGTAAACTGGGATTGTTGCTTTTAATTATTCGAGTGTATAGATTATTCAGTAACGTGTGTAAAGAGCTTACTTAGCTACCAACTGTAGGCCACTTCACTGGAATGCAAGAGGATCCTTTCTCAGTTCTCTCTGCTTGTGCTCTGTGATTTAAAGTACAAGCTTGAAAACCAGAAGCAAGTGAAAGTGTGATTTGTTTGCAGCAATGAATTGTTGTGGAATTCCTTTGTGGATTTACTTTTTGAGTATCATTTTACAGGACCCAGTAATAGCTTAATTGTTTTGGTTTCTATTGGATTCCAAAGGCGTAAGGACCTTTTTCTTACTCATATGTAACCTCATTTTGGATCCTTCTGCAAAGGTTTCCCAACTTAAAGAATGCAAGCCAATCTTGTGTCTGCAAATTTAATTCCTAAAGCATTTACACCAAGGTTCCATTAACTATTTTGTTTTTGAAGAAGCCAACATCATGATTTCAACATTTAAGCATAAAATGATGTCTTCGGCCCCTAAGCTGATGCGCTGCCCGGGGTGGATGATCACTGCACATTTATTAACACACCTTTCCACATTTGATAAGGAAAGGTGGTGAGGCTCCATTTACTGTTATAGCATCCTTATTTGATAGTATGTTTAATGAATGAAAGGTCATCATATCTTAGCCTTTTTCGTAGTGAAACATGTCAAGGCATCATAAATAATGGCACACATCTTTTAACTGTATTCCAAATGCAGTTTGCTTTGTTTTACAGGATGCATCTTAATGAGAGAGGATGATTCTAGAATTCTTGCTAAATAGAACAGTGTCAGCATTGGCAAATAGTGTTATCAGAACAAAAGGATTCTCTGTCTGAAATACAAGCATTTTTTCCATGACACAGATATAAACAATGAACAGGAAGCTAACGTGGTGCGTGCCACCAGTCCACAAGCCATCGCTAAAATGGCATCGATAATTCATGCAAACAAAGCCCCTGTCTCTCCATAGTCTTTTCTAAACCCCAGTGAACTTGAGAATAACTTGACTTTGGTGGAAATTCACTAAACTATGTCTTTCTCTCCACTCTGTCTAGTGCTACAATTAGGAAAGATGAATTTTCAGAAGAACAAGCTTCAAATCGGTCATTCTGGCATGGCAGATTTTATTATGGATGCCTACGTGCTCCTCAGAAAGACACTTCTCGACTCCCTGGGAAGAGAGCATATGACTGAATTTCAGTAGTTCAGTTTTTACATTAAAATATGGCCAGTGAGGGGTTCCAATCTGTCAGGGAAAAGTGGCCATGCGGCCAGAGTTATCATTTTACTTTGGGGGTCTTGTGTTTGCCAAGTGGTCAGCCAGCTGTCCAGGCTTTTAAAATGAGGAAACTGAAAAATCTGGGCGGTAAATTGCACTGGAACATTTAATATTCATTAAACCTGAAGGATTCTTAATGAAATTAAAGATAGAGAACTGCTGTTTTGAAATTTGGAGTCTTAACATTCCCTTAAATTCCATGTAAACAGTTAGACAGGAAATCACATCTCACACAGCTGTGAGCATTGTTTCCTGGTGCAAAGAACAGAAGCATTAAGGCTGATGAGCCTGATGCGGAATATGCAGCTGCCTTTCCGCAGTTGTATCAACTTTCGGAGCCTCAGTTCTATTGTCTGTTAAATGGGAAGAGGAATCATACTTTTATGTTTACATTAATAGTCATTATAATTATGTGTGGTGATGGACGCTAAGTCAACTTAC
>RCUC01050304.1:0-21544 GCA_003697995.1 Taxidea taxus jeffersonii | reverse complement strand
TTTTTTTTTTAATCGGCTTTTGATTTTAATTTGTTCAGTGAGTATATTTTAAGTGCCTACTATATACCAGACAGTGTCATAGACTTTGGGGATAATAGAATTTTGCAGCAAGAAAATGGGCTTAACAACTAGGCATTTTCAGCAAGCTGAAGCATTTCTGAAGTCCTGAGTTTTATCAAGAACCATGCATGAAGTAATGAAATTATAAGGTTTCAACCATAGTATAGAAAAATACCTTAATATAGAGAAATTCTTTAGACTTTTTTTTAAATCTGAAGAAATTCTTGGTACATTTTCAAGTTGACATCTAAACTTTTTAATTATAAGTTTAGTAATTGCGAAGGATTTAACCTGGGTGTTTGGTATTGACATTTAGAAATAAAGTGGTTATATTGTTCTTTTGAATGCATTCAGCGGAATCTAATGGCTTAGCAAGTTGATAACCATCTCTTGAAAAATGGTTAGGTGTGAGATCCTGGTGTTGGGCACAAAGTGAGAGTACTCTTATGTCTCTAATGCAGAGGCTACTGCTGTATACCAGGCAGTGACTCATTCCAGAAATTGACCCTGTTGTTTTGCAGTGATAGAGGCCTGTTCTTTTTGGCATTAAGCCTTTGACCCCTTCTTGGAGCTATTGGTAGTGCCTCACTGCTATTGACACTTTTTCAGATTACAGTGTTGTTGTACCAGTCTGATTAGCCAATTCTGACTGTACCATTGTGGCTCTTGAAATTAATCTATGGCATGTTGTTCAGCTCTCAGACTGTGTGCATCTTTTTTTTTTTTTAAGATTTTATTTATCTGTTTGACAAACAGAGATCACAAGTAGGCAGAGGCAGGCAGAGAGAGAGGGGGAAGCAGGCTTCCTGCTGAGCAGAGAGCCCGACGTGGGGCTTGATCCTGGGACCCTGGGATCATGTTCTGAGCCCAAGGCAGAGGCCCCAACCCACGGAGCCACCCAGGTGCCCCAGACCATGTGCATCTTTACAATGATAAACCTTTATTTCCCAAAGGCACTCAACAGTTGCCTGAGAGTCAGGGTATTCAGTGGACCTTTCACATGGCCAGTCATCTGTGGTCATCCAGTATTGTTTTGTGTTGAAATTGTCTGAAAGTTGACTCAGAAAGTTTCTAACCTTTTCTCGCTTCCTCCTGGTTCACACACTTTTGTAAGTGGTTTGGTCATTGGATGGAGGTAGATCCAGAAAGGCATCTTCTCCTTTTGGCTGCTTTCTGGATAATGATCAGGATAAAAGGTATAGGGAGCTATACAGATGTTACCCATCTTGAAAATCATTGGGTATCATAGATCTTTCTTTTTTTAAATAACCTAAAAGTAGCCACAGGGCAGCCTAGTTGGTAAACCCTTTAGATGACAACCTACCTTAAGAAACGGTCTTAGGGGATTTAAATCTAATGCTCATTCAGCCACCTAGGTTCTTTTGTTGTATTCTAGAAACTTAGGTTATAAGAATAATGACCATTTGGTCAAATATACTGATCAAGTCTCCCTACGATGGCTTCTGGGAATCAAAATAGAGGGGTGTATAATGGTTTTCTGGGATTTTTATTTTTAGAAAACCCTTGTTTCTTTTGCATTTGACTTTTCCAGATGAAGAGTCTGGATCTGGGGAGGAAATTATTAGATAAAGATTGAATTTATGGCTACTGGAATGGGACATACCAGTTTCCCCTGGGTTCTAGGTAGGTAATATCTTAAGCTGTGGGAAGTAGGGGCTGAGGAGAAACCATTCATAAACTTTGTTTTTCAAAATCGCCCCCAGAGCCTTCCTCAGGAATGAAAACTTCCTGGTGCAGCTCCCCCAAACTGCTCCAAGTGCCTTAGATTTAACTGAGTGCTGGGTATGCTATCCACGTCCAGATAGCTGTGATCATGGTTTGTCATTCCTCTTAACTTTATTGAGAAGTCTATGGAAAACAGCAGGGGATGACCCTAACTTCTCTACCTCCCACACAAAACACCTGTCAAAACCACATGCCTTCCCTGCACCCATTCCAGTAGCCATTGTTCAGTCATTTCATAGAAGTGGCCAAATGCCAGCTGGCTGATGTTTGGACAAACAGGATAGTTTGGCCTGACTTCTTAGGCAGTCTTTTCACAAAATAAAGACTAAACTCAACTGTTCAAACTAAACTGGGAATCCTAAAGCAGACCAACTCGTTAAAAGGCCACATTTGATCTACTGTTAGCTTGTGACTTAGGTCCTATTTTGTGGATCTCCAACAATTGTAAGCAACACTCCTGGCATCATGCTTCTTGTATGAAAGCCAGGCATCAACTTGCCTCCTTACCAAAAACACAGTGACTTGTACAATAAGGTGAGTTGTAAGAAACCTTTATGTATTTAATGAAACATTATGTAGTTTTAAAAATATTATAGAGATTTCTCCAAAATGAGGCTAATCTTGAACACATGGGGGAATTTCTTGGAAGGAAGACTAATTCATTATTCACAGGAACTCTGCAGGCAGTTATCCCTGCGATGGAATCATCCTATTAGGATAGGTATTATGAAATTTGTCCCCAATTTTAGCTGAAGTGATCAATAATACCACCATGTCTCTAGAAAGTATTTGAGTCAGCCTCAAGTTATTGGCCAGGGTTGTTATGGATGATAGAATTGCTTAGATTTCCTTGCAGGCCGGGCAGAGTCTAATTGCTAATACATGTTTCCTATACCTGGATTAGTGCTTCCATCTAAGTAGAAAGGTCAGTTCAGACACATAAGAAGAAAGCCACTTGGATTTATAAGGTTGATTCTCATGGTTTATGGGATTTGTTCAGCTGTTTTGGCCCAGGACCCTGGAGGCCATGGTGGATTTAGTACTCTAGGTTGGCCTAATCTTGTTGCTTTGGAGTCCTGTTTATAGTGGTAGCTTTCATTAAATGATGGGTAACACAAATTAAATAGATTTCTCCCTTTGTCAGATTAATCAGCTTGGTCAATAGAGTGGAATGCTTTGGAAAAATTTGCTAGGAGTCCTGACAATGTAGAAACAAAGGGTACGTGGTACTAGAGGTAATTTTCCACAGGCCGCTTATATTTCTGTATGTTTTGCAAGCAGAGGCACTGATTGACTTTGTTTTGGACTATCCTTTCAAGGATGCTTATATAGTAAACAGTCTTGGGAAATAGACATAGTGTCTTTTTCTAGGGCAAAGGTCAGATATGTTTTACTGTTAAGTATAATGGAGATAATGTCTCTCTAGACAAAGGTCAGCCATGCTTACTGTGCACTACAAAAGAGTGGGCTCACTAAACAAAGGTTTTCTCTCCTGTAAACTCACTGTGCACACATCCATTTGGACTCATTTATTTGCTGCCTTGGGATGTGGGGTACTGGGGACTGATGCAGAGACACTGATGCTCATGCTGCTTGCTATGATATGACTAATAAAGTAGTTTATCTCTGACTCAGGAGTCTCATGTGTTCTGCCTTCATCTACAAAACTGAAGGGTTTATTTACCTTGTTAGTTTAGGAGTAAGGCCTAATCTCAGACCCTTCACAGTTCTTGACACTGAGATAAGGAGTGCTGTCTCTGGAGTGTCCATTTGGGGGCCCCATATCTCTGTTTTAAAAATGATCCCTTTGAATAGTAATAAAAATGTCAAATGCATATAACTTTCAGCCTGGTACTGCCATTTAAAGGTATATTACCTATAGTAAGGACATAAACTACTACCCTCGCTCTTGGGACCAAATCTGGCTCACTGCCTGTTTTTTTGTAAATAAAGTTTTATTGTAATATAGTCCTGCACATCTATATTTATATTGTCTATCTCTGACTACTTTTGCACTACAAGGCAAAGTTGGGTAGTTGAAAGAGAGACTGTATAGATCATGAAGTAAAAAATGATTACTTGTCCTTTTAAGGAAAACTTATAGAGCCCTGCTCTAGCACTCTACTCCAACATTATTTCCTTTAAATATGCTTGCAGAAGTGTGTCAAAATAGATGTACAAAGATGCTCAAAGCGGGATTGTTGATAATAGTTTAAAAAAAAAAAAAAAAGGAAACAACTTCAGGAATCGTGAGGTCTAGATTTATTGCTTGAAGATTGCACTTGTTCTGCAGATTTTCACATCATCCCCTGGACTGAACTCTGCCCATTGAGTCTGAGACACCACATTATGTACTTGAACTTAAATATACATGAAACACTATTTCCTTCTTCATCCAGGATAAGGGGTTATCAGTAAATACTATCTGGGAGAGAAGGCAAGGGACACCAGATTAATTTGGCAAGCCTCTAAATCCGGGGAGTATAAGAATTACCTAGTAAGAGGCTGGGGGTATTGCTATTAAGTTTTGCATTTTAGTCCAAAGATATTTGAAAGCCAGTCAAAAGGTAGTCATTGGAAAACAAAGTAAAACACAACAAAAACCAGACAAAACAGAAAAGACTGTATTACAATAGCAACAACAAAGGTAATGCTTTTATATTGATGAGCTGCACTTAACTACTGAATCTTTCAGTTAAGGAGGAACCTCTGTATGCTCAAGTATGAGGATAGAAACCTTAAATGAGGTGGGAGGCCTATGCTGACTTTTAGGGGAGAAGTAAATTTACTTTACAGTTGACCCTTGAACAACATGGATTTGAACTGTACAGGAGGTCCACTAATGAGGATTTGTTTTCAATAAATATGTTACAGTACTGTGAATGTATTTTCTCTTCCTTAAGATTTTCTTAACATTTTTTCCTCCAGCTTACGTTATTGTAAGAATACAGTATATAAATACATAAAACCTATGAAATATGTGTTAATCCACTATTCATGTTATTGGTAAGGCTTCCAGTAAACAGACTATTAGTAGTTCAGTTTCAGGGGAGTCAAAACTTATATGCAAAGTTTTGACTGCTGTAGGTGTCTTCTGTCCCTTCACTATTCAAGGATCTCAAGGGTCAGCTGTATCTTAATGAGCCTTTAATAAGGAAATCAAGACCATACTGTTTGGAATTTTGGTAACCTGCTAAGAAGGGGAGGAGTTAGCCTGGTAGCAACTTGTATTTTAGAGATCCATCTAAGAGAAAGAAGGCCAAGTTCTAATATTGTGGTTGCCAGCATTGACCAAAATACAAGTTTTTAGTGGGCAGTATTAAAGATGTTTCAGATGTATTTTGCTCACTGCTTTTATGTATAAATGTAGTGACCATGTGTTTTGTACAACTAATCAGTGTCATTTAATTCCTTTCACTAGACATCTGTATTCACAAAGTCTTAAAAATTTATAACAGTTCAGTCACATTTCATTATACTTAAGACATGCATATGGAGGGGAGAAGGGTATATGAGATAGAGATTGTCCAAGAAAATCTAGGACATGTATTCTCTTTATGTAGCCAAGCATTACATACATACTGTGGTCAGGAGATAAGTGGTGAACCTGTGGATAATTAGGGTAGGAGCAGAGGCAAATATATTGAATGCATCTTGAGGTCCTCTTCCAGAGAATTCTTTGTGTTGTAAACCTTGTGTTTATATTTCTTCAGGTGTGAATTTGGGGAAGTAATACCTTACATGGCAAAGTTTCACACATATTGGTAGGGAAGTCTTTTTAAATTTTTAATTTTAGTTTTAATTTTTAAAAATATTTTATTTATTTGATAGAGACACAGTGAAAGAGGGAACACAAGCAGGGGAAGTGGGTGTGGGAGAGGGAGAAGCAGACTCCCTGCCTACCAGGTGATTCAGTACTCCATCTCAGGACCCTGGGATCATGACCTGAGACCCAGGCAGGCAGAGGCTTAATGACTGAGCCACCCAGGCTCCCCGGGAAGTCTTTTTTTTTTTTAAATTGTATTTTATTTATTTATTTATTTATTTTGTATTTATTTATGTAAAATTTATGTATTTATTTATTTTGACAGAAATCACAAGTAGGCAGAGAGGCAGGCAGAGAGAGAAGGGGAAGCAGGCTCCCCACTGAGCAGAGAGCCCTATGTGGGGCCATATCCCAGGACCCTGAGATCATGACCTGAGCTGAAGGCAGAGGCTTTAACCTACTGAGCCACTCAGGTGCCTTGGGAGGTCTTTTTAAAAGTTGCTTTTTTTTCCTTTTGAAAAAAATGTAAAAGTAGTGAGGGAGAAATCTATTATTATTTAACTTGCTGCATAATTTCCATAGATTATATTTTGCCTCAAACATTAAGTTTGAGAATCTTAAGTAGACAAGCAACACAGAGAACCATTATGACCTGACCAAAACTAAATAGCTGGCTAGCTGAATAAGATCACTTGGGAAATGTGCTCAATTAAGTAAATAGATTAAGTGGTTTATTTTTCTATATGGGCAGTTAGGAAAGCATGTTATTTCAGGTGGCAGACATGGAAGAATTTTGAGACTGTGTGTAGGTGGAACAATGCTAAGCTCTCTTCTAGTTAATCAGGGAAGACTTCATGGAAGAGGGATGAGTAAGTGTGGATAAGACAGAGAGGGTGGGTATGGCTGTCCTTGTGAAGAGCTTCAGAATCAACAGGAGCAATCTGTCAGTTTTGAAATTAAGGATAATCATTAAGTTTTGTATTATGTGAGGTGGATGGTGGAGGTAAGACACATACCACCTTTCATTTTTTTTAGACTTCATGTATGTTATGCTAATTTCACATTTACTTCTTTCTCTTTAGTTCTCTTTAGTTAATCTCTTTCTCTTAATTAGATTATCTTTTCTGCTTCTTTTGTGTCCCATGTAGAACAAAATTATAGACTCATGCTAACAAAATTTGTTTTTTTGAAAGAAAACTTAAGATTTCAAATATACAAAGCTTTAGCATTTTTGTTGGTTACTGGGCAGAATGTGAGTACATAGAAGTATTGGGACTAAGAGCTGAGGCAGAACCTTTAAAGTGTTTCCAGATTTGAGGGCCATGCTAAGGCTAGAGTGTCATAGTGAAATTAGAAGACAGGGGTAAGGTCCTGAGTATAGTAGATGACAAGAGTGGAGGAACAGGAAACTGACATTAACAATGGCTTAGTGTATAGGTTAGGTCAGGATTCTCAGCCACCATGAAGAGACAGTTTGGGAATGCTGTACACAGTAAGATCTATGCCTCAGAATCTGTAACAAGAAAACAGTTTATATAGGATAGGAACCAGATTATAAGTTTTGTTCCTTGCAAATAAGTGACTTTTTTGTCTTTATATATGACTATTGCGTTGACTAATACCTAGCAGATATGAACTTAACATTTAGTTTACTGTATTTATTTTTCAGGGTTGGCCTATAATGGTAAAAAGTGTAATTCTGAATAGTTATAATCCATCCTCCCTCCCTCCTTCCCTCCCTTCCTTCATTCCTTCTTTATCTTAGATCCTGGTTATTATATTTCCTTAGATGGATCCTATGTTGTCAGGCTATGGGGTTAGTCGAAGGAAACAGTAATATACTGATTTTATGGGATTTCTGAATTGAAAGGAGAACAGGTTGCTGTTTCTGGGCGACACAGATGAGAATGGAATAATCTGCAGAGTGCCAGGTGGTTTTTCTTGTCTTTTAGGATATTGAGGCTTTTTCTTTCTCGTGATGTTTAGAGGCATTAAATGTCATGTTTACATTATTGAGGAAGTTTTAAAATTTGTTTTTGTTTCCCATACTGAAACGTTAGCTGGGATTATGGGAAATAATCCCCAACAACATTCCCAGTTTTTACAAGTAGATTATTCAGATAAGATTGACTTGTGTCATAAAGATTCTGCTGCTTAGATATGGAGCTTGGTTCCATTAAGTGTTGGCCTCATGTATTTATTGAGCACTTGGTTTGTGCCACATACTTACTTCTCTAGGCAATTTATACCTAGTATTTAATCCTCATGGGAAACTTAAAAGAAGGATAGTGGTATCCCCATTTTAAAGGTGAGAATATTGAAGTTCTTCTTCTAGTCAGATTAATCAGTTCTCTCCATTCCCCCTGGAAAATACATCGACTGATAATGATGGACCCATTGGTCATTTGTGTCTAATCAGTTACACTCTAGCATGCTTCTGTGCTTCTGCTCTAATCATGTGAGTTGTAGCCTTACCCGGAGTCAATTGTATTTGTTCCCAGACCTGTTAATAATTATTCATTTAAAATTAAATCTGTGAGGGGTGCCTGGGTGGCTCAGTGGGTTAAAGCATCTGCCTTCGGCTTTGGTCCTGGGATCGAGCCCCGCATTGGGCTCTGCTTGGCAAGGAGCCTGCTTCCCTTCCCCTCTCTCTGCCTGCCTCTCTGCCTACTTGTGATCTCTGTCAAATTAAAAAAAAAAATCTTTAAAATTAAATCTATGAATTCCTAACAAAGATTGTTTTATGAAAGCTGAATTGAAAGTTTGGGAAGACATAATGATAAGGAGCTAAAGCACTTGCTATTGAATTAGACATAATGAGACTGTTAATAGATTGTAGGAAAAACAAATGCGGAAGATTCTGAATTATTTCTTTGCAAATGCATTAGTTTTTATTATATTTTAAAGAAGCAGGGTGAGGGGTGCCTGGATGGCTCAGTCAGTTAAGCGTCTGCCTGTGGCCCAGGTCATGATCTCAGGATCCTGGGATCGAGGCCCATGTTGGGCTCCCTGCTCAACAGGGGTCTGTTTCTCCCTCTGTGCTGCACCTTGTCACATTCGTGCTGTCTCTCGACTTTTCTCTGTCTCTCAAATAAATAGACAAAATCTTTTTTTTAAAAAGAAAATAAACTGAACACTGAATTATTAGTGTGACTTACTCAAGAAGGGCGATGTAGAACACTAATCAGAGGACCCATATTCAGAAAAGGGGTCCTGGAGGTGCCTCGGTGGCTCAGTGGGTTAAAGCTTCTGCCTTCAGCTCAGGTCATGATCCCAGGGTCCTGGGATTGAGCCCCACATCGGGCTCTCTGCTCAGCTGGGAGCCTGCTTCCTCCTCTCTCTCTGCTTGCCTCTCTGCCTGCTTGTGATCTCTGTCAAATAAATAAATAAAATCTTAAAAAAAAAAAGAGGGAGGGTCCTGATCCTGAGTTTGGAACTAAATGAAAATTAAGACATTAGAGAGTTCCATATGAAGTTTAAAACATTATTATATTAATGGTACAGTGATGAGAGTTCATAGCTTTAGAGCTGCTGCTGCCAAATGGGCTTGCCGACGCAACAAAAAAAATACTCAGAATTTCTGCCTTATTCCATTCTAAAACCTGATTGGAGGAATAGTGTCAGTCACTAGTTGACAGCTCTTTATGATATTAGCTCCACATATTCAAGAAATCTGTACACTAGGGACGCCTGAGTGGCTTAGTGGGTTAAGCGTCTGCCTTTGGCTCAGATCATGATCTCAGATCTGATCTCAGGGTCCTGGGATCGAGCCCTGCATTGGGCTCTCTTCTCAGCAGGGAGCTGGTTTCCCTTTCTCTCTGCCTGCCTCTCTGCCGACTTGTGATTTCTCTCTCTGTCTCTGTCAAATAAATAAATAAATCTTAAAAATAAAAGAAAGAAAGAAATGTGCACACTAGTCAGGAGGTTTATTCTTCTTCTTTGGGTTAAGGCAGGTAAGGGAGTTCTTCCAGATAGAAGTCTGAGGCACTAGGTAAAGGTGACTCCTACATCAAAATACTGGGTATGTTTTATGTTTAAAAATATTTAAGATAATGCTTGGCTCATTAATTATATCTTCCCCTTAATCTACTTTTGAAATTATCCTGTATAATATAGCTAAGAAGGAACAGAATTTACATCAAGCTTAGTGTTTTCTGATCTATAAGGCTTTGCACCTTTCACCAAATCACACTTGTTGGTATTTTTGGGCACTCTCCTGCTTCTTCCTAAGCTCTTCATCTGTGTACCAGTTCCCTGGATGTGCCTTTGGTACTTTGAGTATAATAGAGCCTATTTTGTTTCCTTCAGGAGAATAATTCTCATATGGAAAAACTGTATCAAACAACAGAATAGAACTATAGCTTACAGTAAGAGAAGAGAAGGAGAAAATTATCACGTAGGAGCCTCAAATATGTGACATAACATCTGGTCCCCAGATCCAGACAAATTATGTTGAAAAGAATTTGTGGATATTTCCTCATAGAGTGTTTTTGTTTACAAAAGTAATACATACACACTGCCTTTTAAAGAAGTTATTACTGTAAAAGATGTGTGTCAGCAACGTGAAGGAGCAAGAAATAAGTAAATGAAACCTCTTTTCTTATGAATATAAAAGATAAATGAAACCTTAAACTGCATTAATAGAAATGTTGTATCGGAAAATGGTTCCACTGTCCTCTTCGATGGGATGATGGATTCATTTTCCTACTTTATCTGAGGGTCATTCATCAATTATAGTGTGGAGAAGGGCATGTTTAAGGATTTGAGCTACTGAAAATAGTGACATAGGGGTAATAGTCCATAAACGGGAAGAAAAGAGTAAAAGCAAATGGGACTAATAGTCTTCAGGTTTTTTAATACTGTCATGGAAAAGAGGATACAGACTTTACTGGTGTTGCTTTAGAACAGTGGGAGACAAACTTTTTGTAAAGCACCAGATAAATATTTTGGGTTTCGTTGGCAACAATTTAACTCTGCCATTGTAACATGAAAGGAGCCACGGACAATAATGTGGAAAACAAATGGGCATGACTGTATTCCAACAAAACTTTATTTGTAAAAATAGACAATAGGTTGGATTTATCCACAGGCCAACTCCTGCTGCAAAAGAGCACAATTTTCATCTCTCAGAATTTTTGAAGATAATTTTCTAAGATATTTCAGTAGGGAGAAAGACTGCCTGAGAGGTCTAGGCACACCTGCACTAATCCATTAAAACCATTAGCTTCACATGCTGTTGGTAGGACTCTTGCACTAAGTAGAAGGGAAGACTAAATGACTCCTAAGACTTCTGCCAGTGTTCTCTGCCACTTTTCCATGTTCTGACTGACAAAAATTCTTTGATTTAGTTGTTTGAATATTTATATCTTGATTGGTAAAAATTCAACCCGTAAATAGATCTGTACTAAACTGTGCTTTATATGAGATTGCTAAATTTTATTTTATTGAATTTAATTCAGTACAGTAGTTGATTTTATATATGTATTTTATTGCATGTAATAAAATACAGTATGTATTTTGTATATTCAGTTATTTATACTATATATACATGTGTGTGTATTTATATATAGTAAAGTACATAATTTTACATTTTTTTTTAATATTTTATTTATTTATTTGTCAGAGAGAGCACAGGCAGACAGAGTGGCAGGCAGAGGCAGAGGGAGAAGCAGGCTCCCCGCCGAGCAAGGAGCCCGATGTGGGACTCGATCCCAGGACGCTGGGATCATGACCTGAGCCGAAGGCAGCTGCTTAACCAGCTGAGCCACCCAGGCGTCCCATAATTTTACATTTTTAAATTGAGTATAGTTGGCTGATTAATTTCAGATATACAGCATAGTGATTTGACAATTACATACACATTATGAAATGCTTACCACAATAAGTATAGTTAGCACCTGTTACCCTGCAAGATTACTGTGATATTGTTGACTGTGTTCCATATGTTGTACTTCTTATTCCTGTGACTTGTTTATTTTGTAAGTGGAAGTTTGTACCATTTACTTTTGTATGTATTGATTGATTTTTTCAATATAGTTAGCATGCAGTATTATATTAGTTTCAGGTGTACATATATGATTCAATAATTCTGTACATTACTCAATGTTCATCATAATAAGTTTAAGATATTTGTACCTCGTAATCCCCTTCACTATTTCACCTATCCCATCACCCCCTTCCCCTCTGGCAGCCACTAGTTCTCTACATTTATTTGCCTGCTTCTTTTTTTATTTTTTTTTAATTTTTTTATTTTTATTTGTCAGAGAGAGAGGGAAAGAGAGCTAGCGAGCACAGGCAGACAAAGTGGCAGGCAGAGGCAGAGGGAGGAGCAGGCTCCCTGCCGAGCAAGGAGCCCGATGTGGGACTCAATCCCAGGATGCTGGGATCATGACCTGAGCCGAAGGCAGCTGCTTAACCAACTGAGCCACCCAGGCGTTTTTTTGGTTGTTCGTTCATCTTTGTTTTTCTTTTTAGATCCACACGTAGGTGAAATTATATGATACTTCCTTTCTCTAATTTATTTTGTTGTTGTTGTTAAATATTTATTTATTTGACAGAGAGAGAGAAACAGTGAGAGAGGAAACACAAGCAAGGGGAGGGAGAGAGGGAGAAGCAGGCTTCCTGCTGAGCATTGATCGGGGCTCGATCCTAGGACCTTGAGATCATGACCAGAGTTTAAGGTAGATGTTTAACAACTGAGCCACCCAGGTGCCCCAGTCCAACTTATTTCACTTAGCTTGATACCCTTTAGGTCCATCCATGTTGTTGTGAATGATAAGAGTTCATTAGTTTTCATGGTTGAATAATACTCCATTGTGTATATATACCACATCTTCTTTGTCCATCATCTGTTGATGGACACTTACATTGCTTCCATATCTTGGCTTATAAATAATAATGCAGTAAATATAGGGGTGTACATATCTTTTCTAATTAGTGTTTTTGTTTTCTTTGGATAAATATCTAGAAGTGGAATTACTGGATTGTGTATTTCTATTTTTAGTCTTTTAAGGGACCTCTGTACTGTTTTCCAGAGTGCTTGCTCCAATTTACATTCCCATCAACTATGCACAATTGTTTCCTTTATTCCACATCGTTGCCAATACTTGTTACTTCCTGTCTTTTTGATTCTAACCATTCTGACAGGTGTGAGGTGATATCTCATTGTGGTTTTGATTTGCATTTCCCTGGTGATGATGAGTGGTGATGACATCCTTTCATGTGTCTGTTGGCCTTCTGTCTTTGGAAAAATGTCTGTTTAGTCCTTCTGCCCATTTTTAGTTGAATATGTATATATTCTGACTAATATATATATTTTGTTGAGTTATATAAGTTCTTTATATATTTTCCATATTAACCTCTAATTGGATATGTCATTTGCAAATATTTTCTCCTTTTCAGTAGCTTGCTTTTCATTTTTTGGATAGTCTTCACTATGCTAAAGCTTTTTGTAGTTTCATGTAGTACCAGTTATTTATTTTTACTTTTTTTCCTCTTTACCTGGGGAGACATATCTGGAAAAATATTGGCGAGACTGATGTCCAGGATTTTACTGCCTGTGGTTTTTTATTTTTGTTTTTTTTTAAGCAGTTTTATGGTTTTAGGTCTTATACTTAGGTTTTTAATCACTTGTGAGTTTATTTTTGTATGTGTTGTAAGAAAGTGGTCCAGTTCCATTCTTTTGCATGGAGCTATCCAGTTTTCCCAACACCATTTATTGGAAAGTCAGTGTTCTCTCCATTGTATTTTCTTGCCTCCTTTGTTGGATATTAATTGACCATATAAGTGTGGTTTCTTTCTATAAAGTTATTCTGTTCTTTTTATCTAAGTCTGTTTTTGTGCCAGTACCATACTATTTTGATTGGTATAGTTTTGTAGCATAGTTTGAAATCTGGTATTGTGATACCATCAGCTTTGTTCCTCTTTCTCAAGTTTTCTTTGGCTATTTGGGGTCTTTTGTGTTTCCATACAAATTTTAGGATTAATTTTGTTCTACTTTTGTAAAAAATGCTATTGATATTTTGATAGGGATTTCATTAAATCCACAGATTGCTTTGGGTAGTATAGATTTTTTTAACAATATTAATTCTTCCAATCCATGATCATGGAATACCTTCCCATTTATTTGTGCAGTCTTCAGTTCCTTGTATTAATGTTTATAGTTTTCAAAGTATAGGTCTTTCACTTCCTGGTTAAATTTATTCCTAGTTACTTTGTTCTTCTTCTTTTTTTAAAGATTTTATTTATTCATGGGATACAGAAAGAGATAGAGAGGCAGAGGGAGAGGTGGGCTCCCCACGGAGCAGGGAGCCCAGTGTGGGACTCAATTCCAAGACCCCAGGATCATGACCTGAGCTGAAGGCAGATGCTTAACCATCTGAGCCACCCAGGCACCCCGTTTTCTTTTAAGAGAAAGAGAGGTGGGGGAGGGACAAAGAGAGAGGGAAAGAGAGAATCCACGCTGGGGATGGTGCTCATTCTCAAAATCCTGAGATCATTACCTGAGTTAAAATTAAGAGTTGGACCCTTAACCATTTGAGCCACCCAGGTGTCCCACTTTTTTCTTTTGGATGCAGCTGTAAATGGGATTGGTTTCTTAATTTTTCTTTTTTTTTAGTGTATAGAAATACAACTTGAATATTGATTTTGTATTCTGTAATTTTACTGAATCCATTTATTAGTAAATAAATACATTTAAAGTATATATTTCAGTAGTTTTGAGATTTATTTTGTCAGATGTATAGAGCATGTTCATCATTATTCCAGAAAGTTGCCTTATTGTCATCGTTTGTAATCAGTTTCCTTAACACCAGTCCCTTGGAACAGTTTGATACCTGTCACTGTAGATTAGGTTATATCTATCACTGTAGATTAGTTTTAGTCTGTTCTGGAAATAACTTCATAATAATGGAACTGTATAAAATAAACTCTTGTATCTGATTTCTTTTTTTTTTTTTTTTTTTAAGATTTTATTTATTTATTTGTCAGATAGAGAGCACAGGAGCGAGCACAGGCAGACAGAGTGGCGGGCAGAGGCAGAGGGAGAAGCAGGCTCACTGCTGAGCAAGGAGCCCGATGTGGGACTCGATCCCAGGACGCTGGGATCATGACCTGAGCTGAAGGCAGCCGCTTAACCAACTGAGCCACCCAGGCGTCCCTTGTATCTGATTTCTTTGACTTAAACAATGTTTTCTTGGTTTTGGGTTTTGTTTTTCCTGGGTAAAATTGCTCTTTACTTTCTATTTCATATCTTTGAGGAGTTTGGTTTTACATTTTTTTTTTTTTAAGATTTTTTAATTTATTTATTAGTTAGAGAGAGCAAGCACAGGCAGACAGAGAGGCAGGCAGAGGCAGAGGGAGAAGCAGGCTCCCTGCCGAGCAAGGAGCCTGATGTGGGACTCGATCCCAGGACGCTGGGATCATGACCTGAGCCGAAGGCAGCCGCTTAACCAACTGAGCCACCCAGGCGTCCCTGGTTTTACATTTTGATGCAGTCCCAAAAGGTAGGACACTGAGAATTTATTCAGAGTATTATGATTTGCGCAGAGTTTAAAAATGTGTTTAAAATTTACGTATTTGGAGTTTTTAAAATTTAAATTCAAGTTAGTTAACATATAATGTAGTATTGGTTTCAGGTATAAAATTTAGTGATTGATCTTTTACATATAACACCAGTGCTCATCCCAACAAGTGCCTTCTATAATACCCAACACCCTTTTAGCCCATCCCCTCACATACGTCTTCTCCAGCAAACCTCAGTTTGTTCTCTTAACTACAGAGTTTCTAATGGTTTGCCCCCGTTTTTATGTTATTTTATTTTTCCTGAAACTATGTTCATCTCTTTTGCTTCTTAATTCCACATATGAGTGAAATTATATGGTATTTCTATTTCTCTGAGTGACTTATTTCTCTTTGCATAATACACTCCATTTCCATCCACATTGTTGTAAATGGCAGGATTTCATTCTTTTTGATGGCTAGGTAATATTCCATTGTGTATATACAGCATATCTTCTTTATCCATTCATCAGTCAATGAACATTTGGGCTCTTTTCATAATTTGGCTGTGTTGATAGTGCTGCTGTAAACACTGGTGTGCATGTGCCCCTTCAAATCAGCCCTTTTGTATTCTTTCGATAAATACCTAGTAGTGCAATGGTTGAGTTGTAGAATAGCTCTATTTTTAACTTTCTGAGGAACCTCCATACTGCTTTCCAGAGTGGCTGCAGCACTTTGCATTCCCACCAACAGTACAAAAGGGTTTCCTTTTCTCCACATCCTTGCTAACATCTTTTGTTTTCTGAGTTGTTAATTTTAGCCATTCTGACAGGTATGAGGTGGTATCTCATTGTGGTTTTTGATTTGTATTTCCCTGATGACGAGTGATGTTGAACTTTTTTTCATGTATCTCAGCCATAAAATAATGTTTTTGACATTCATCCAGGTTGTTGCATGCATTAGAAATTAGTTGTTTTTTATTGCTTGATAATAGTTTTCCATATACCAGTGTTTGTGTATCCATTAATCTGTTGATAAATGTTTGGATTGTTTACAGTGTTTTGTCTGTTATGAATAAAGCTATTGTGAAGTTAGTATACAGCTTTTTATGGACATTAAAAAAAAGATTTAATTTTTAAATAATCTCTATACCCAGTGTGAGGCTCAAACCTACAACCCTGAGATCAAGAGTCGCATGCTCCTCTGATTGGACCAGCCAGGTGCCCCTGGATATTTTGTTTTCGTTATTCTTGAATAAATACCTATGAGTAAAGTTTCTGGGTCATGTTAGAAGTATATAGTTTATACTCTATGAAACTGGAAAGCTGCTTTTCAAAGTGGTTGTACTATTTTTCACTTCTACAAGCAATGGATGATTGTTCTCATTGCTCAGCATCCTCTAACACTTGCTGTCATTAGTCTTTTTAAGCCAGTCTTTTTAGCTATTCAGGTGAGTATGTGATAGTATTTCATTTTAGCTTATGTTTCCCTGATGATTGATGATTTTAACCATCTTTTCATGTGCTTATTGTCTATTCTTGTATCTTCTTTGTCAATTTTGGATGTAAGATCTTTGTCAGATATATGTATTATGAATATTTTCTCCTAGTTTCTGTCTTTTCATTTTCTTAACAGTTTTTTGAAGGGCATTAGGTTTTAATTTTGATGAAACCATATGAAGCTTTTTGTGTCATTAAAGTTTGTTCTGCCTAAAAGAATCTTTGCCCAATCCAAAATTGCAAGGATTTTTTTCTCCTCTGTTTTCTTCAGAACTTTAATAATTTTAGATTTCATTTTTAGGTCTCTAAGCCATTTCAATTTTTTGTGTAAAATGTATGATAGGAGTTGGAAGTTCTTTTTTATCATCCATAAGATACTCAGTTGTTTTAACACCATTTATTTGAGACTGTCCTTTCATTATTGAGTTTCTGTTTAGGGTCTTAGTTGAAAATCATTTGACCACATTATCTTTGGTTCCATTTTTGGACTCTGTTCTCTTTCATTATCAGTATATTTCATTGATGCCTGCCTCATAGTGTCTTCATTACTGTTGATTTAAAGTAAATGATAAGATTAGATACTATAAGTCAGTCCTTCTCTTTTTAAAGATTATTTAGCCCATTCTGGGCCTTTGTATTTCCATATGCATTTATTTCAAATAATCTTGTTAGAATTTTTATTTGAATTTCATTGATTCTGTGTTTGCTTTATTTTTTTTTTTTATTATTTTTGCTACTCTGCAATTCTGGTTGTTTGAAAAAATGTATTTTGTAGCATTCTACATGAGTTGTTCAGTATGGCTGTTTTTAAATTTTATTTTAAAAATTAATGTGTAATAAAATTGATTTTTTTTTTGGGAGAGAGAGAGACAGTGTGTGTACATGCTTACACATGCAAGTGTATGGGTGGGGGTGGGAGCAGGGCAGAAGGAAAGGGAGAGAGAGAATCTTGAGCAGGCTCTATCTTATGACCTGAGATCAGACCTGAGCTGAAATCAAGAGTTGGATGCTTAACTGACTGCACTATCCAGGCACCCCTAAAATTGACTTCTTCTTGGTATATAGTTCCATGAATTTTAACTTAAGTATAGATTCATGTGGTAGGTAAGTCCTACCACAATCAAGATTCAAAATAACTTTATTACCCCAAAAAACTAGCTCATGCTGTTTTTCCCCCTTTACTTTATCTTATTAATCCCTTAGGACCACTAATCTGTTCTTTATTATTATGGCTTTATCTTTTTGAGAGTTTTTATATAAATATAGTAATGTAGTATATAACATTTTGAGACTGGCTTCTTTCACTAAGCATATTACCTTTGAGATACAACTATGTTGTTGAATGTATCAATAGTTTCCTTTTTACTGATGAGCAGTATTACATTAAGTGGATGTACCACAGTTATTGTTGTTGTTTTTACCCTTGTTAAAGGACATTTGTGTTATTTTATGGTTTTTGGAGAGTATGATTAGAATGGCTATGAACATTTTAATACCAGTTTTTTTGTAAACATCTGCATTTCTATAGGGTAGATACTCAGGAGTTGGACTTCTAGGTCATATGGTTATTGTTGGTAGTTTGCCATATTAATAAATATTTTTTTCTTACTTTTGCAGTAATTAGAGCAAATTTAGAAAGTGTGGGCAGGAAGAAAAAAATGGGAATAATGTTGCCCATTGTCTCTCTGCTAAAACCCAAGTACTGTAAACATTTCAGTATGCTTCCTTTTGAGCTTCCTCTTCCCCTTCTACCCTTCACCCCACCTCCTCCCCATTTTTTCTCTCCTCTTATCCTCTTTCTCATTTTATTATTTTTCTTCCATCCATGTCTTCTTTTTCCTTTTCCTTCTGTTTTTACCTAGCAATAGTCATACTGAAAATAAAGCTTACTATCAATTTTATTTTTCTTAATTGCATTATTTACATGTAAAACTCATTACACATTAATTTTCTAACTAGCATGTATAACTGTAATACATATTTGTATGGTGGACTTTTAGGCAATTGGACTGGCTAATGTTTGATATTTTGGATTGATCAACCTTTTTTTTAATTGAAAATTTTTTATTTTTTTATAAACATATAATGTATTATTAGCCCCAGGGGTACAGGTCTGTGAATCGCCAGGTTTATACACTTCACAGCACTCACCATAGCACATACCCTCCCCAATGTCCATAACCCCACCACGCTCTCCCTACAACCCTCCCCCCAGCCCCCCTCAGTTTGTTTTGTGACATTAAGAGTCTCATTTGGTTTGTCTCCCTCCTGATCCCATCTTGTTTAATTTATTTTTTTCCTACCCCCCAAGCCCCCCTCCCCCCGTTGCATCTCCACTTCCTCATATCAGGTAGCTCATATGATAGTTGTCTTTCTCCGATTGACTTATTTCACTAAGCATAATACCCTCTAGTTCCATCCACGTCGTCACAAATGGCAAGATTTCATTTCTTTTGATGGCTGCATAGTATTCCATTGTATATATATACACCACTCTTTTTTTTTTTTTTAAGATTTTATGTATTTATTTGACAGAGATCACAAGTAGGCAGAGAGGCAGGCAGGCAGAGAGGAGGAAGCAGGCTCCCCGCTGAGCAGAGAGCCCGATGTGGGGCTCGATCCCAGGACCCTGAGATCATGACCTGAGCTGAAGGCAGAGGCATTTACCCACTGAGCCACCTAGGCACCCCTATACCACTCTTCTTTATCCATTCATCTATTGATGGACATCTAGGTTCTTTCCATAGTTTGGCTATCGTGGACATTGCTGCTATAAACATTCGGGTGCCTGTGCCCCTTTGGATCACTAGCATTTGTATCTTTAGGGTAAATACCCAGTAGTGCAATTGCTGGGTCATAAGGTAGCTCTATTTTCAACTTTTTGAGGAACCTCCATGCTGTTTTCCAGAGTGGTTGCAACAGCTTGCATTCCCACCAACAGTGTAAGAAGGTTCCCCTTTCTTTGCATCCTTGCCAGAATCTGTCATTTCCTGGCTTGTTAATTTTAGCCATTCTCACTGGTGTGAGGTGGTATCTCATTGTGGTTTTGATTTGTATTTCCCTGATGCCCAGGGATGTGAAGCACCTTAACATGTGTCTGTTGGCCATCTGGATGTCTTCTTTGCAGAAATGTCTGTTCATGTCCTCTGCCCATTTCTTGATTGGATTATTTGTTCTTTGGGTGTTGAGTTTGCTAAGCTCTTTATAGATTTTGGATACTAGCCCTTTATCTGATATGTCATTTGTAAATATCTTCTTCCATTCCATAGGATGCCTTTTAGTTTTGTTGACTGTTTCCTTTGCTCTGCAAAAGCTTTTGATCTTAATGAAGTCCCAGTAGTTCATTTTTGCCCTTGCTTCCCTTGCCTTTGGCGATATTCCTAGGAAGAAGTTGCTGTGGCTGAGGTTGAAGAGGTTGCTGCCTGTGTTCTCCTCAAGGATTTTGATGGATTCCTTTCTCACATTGAGGTCCTTCATCCATTTTGAGTCTATTTTCGTGTGTGGTGTAAGGAATGATCAGCCTTTCTTAATCAAATCCTGGGCAACTATGGACTCCGTCCATTTCCCTGATCTTGGATATGTTGTGGTTGATGCTAGCTGCTTGCCACTTGTACTGAATAGAACCTTAAGACAGCTCCTACATATTTGCCATTGTTTAATATGTGAGTGATTATTTCTGGAGCAGATAGACTTTTCATCTAAATAGAGTAATACTCTTATTTGTATTCATGAAACAACATGGGAATGTTCTTATGAAGTTTTTAACCAGATGCTGCTAGTTCTGTATTTTTGTACACCTTACCATTACTTTTAAGTGCTGTGGGCTACTCCTCCACCTCTGAGGGAGGGGAACCTGTGTTGACTCTTTTCAGGTGATTGCTAAGGCCTTTCCTGATGTGGCCTTGAGGAACTCAGATAAACATTACCTTCTTTGCCATTTGGCAAAAGCTCTGGTCAGTGATGTTTCTGTCACCTTTGCAGCCAGGAACTCTGCTAAAAAGATGTTGGCTTGAGGTTTGGGGGATTAAATCAGTCTTCTCGTCTTTCTGACCTCATTTCTTACCACAGGTGGGTATTAGAAATTGTCTTATGCTAATAGACCCAAAACCCAGAATTTAGAAATCAGGAAATGTAAGGTTCTTTTACTTACTTAAAAATGGGTAGTATCCTCTGGGTCTGGGTAATATGGAATAAACACACACTGCTCTTTCTTTACAACTGAATGTAATTGTAAAACCTGGACAGAATACATGGTAAATAGCAATAAGCAGATTGGAGAAAAGCAACAGTTTTCAAAATACCACCAAACCTCCAGGATCCCCTGACCTAATTCAGTGCAGCCAAAAACCTGGAATTGAACATAGTGATACAGACAGAGCGAATCCAGAAGCTCTCTAGTTTTGGCTTGAGGAATGAGAAAGGGTGAAGGCTGTTAAGAGTTGGGTCACCCCTTGTTTTGTTTTGTTCTTTCCCTTTTACTGTATTTTGTCACACTCACTTTCAAGCAGTCATAGGTTCATGAATCACTTTGCTTGGGGTGTCTACAGGAGCCACAACTCTGAGGGAGGGGAACCTTAATTAATGTCTGCTTGCTGCAGCTCTAGTTCCAGGAAGGCCGGGACAAACTCCATTGCTTTCTTTAATCCATTCTCCCAGTATATGTCATCTGACAGGCATGATGCGGATTGGTTCTGGCTGGAGGACAGAGAAGAGTGGTCTTCAGGCAATTGGAAAGTGCCAGGAGAGAAGAAGAGTAAAGAACTTGGGATGGAGACTCATGAAGTTGTTTGTGTACAACTACCTGGGCTCCCTGTAAATCTGTGCAGATGCAAAGAACGATCTGATCCTAATTAGCATTTGAAAGAAAATTTTGATACAGGGTAAAACCACCCAGGTTGCAGACTGAGCGCTTGGGTGGCATACCCACAGGAAAAATCCAAATAGAAAGGCTTTGAAAACTGGACTGATAAATAGA